>JARHVA010007739.1:30000-305000 GCA_037957365.1 Torreya grandis | reverse complement strand
TTCCAAAGTTTGATTCATCCAAAGTACTTGAGTACAACACAATACTACTACAATATATTCTACTTCAGCTATAGATAGTGATACTAAATTCTACTTTTTGCTTAGCCATGATACTAAGCTATCACCAAGGAAGAAATTCCTCCACTTGTACTCTTTTTATCATCCAAGCAACCTACCCAATCTGAATCTGTATAAGTAACCAAAGTAAAATATGTACCTATGGGATACCACAATCCATAATCTAATGTCTCCTTGATATATTTGAATAATCTTTTCACCAACTGAACATGACTATCTTTTGGAGTTGACTGATATCTTACAACCATACCTACTGCATGCATGATGTCTGGTCTTGATGCTGTCAAATATAAAAGACTACCAATCATATATCTATATAAAGATTAATCTACAATAGGTGAATCTTCATCCTTGCTTACCTTATTTCCTATACACATTGGTGTGCCAACTAGTGCATAATCCTCAAAACCAAATTTATTTAACATTTCCTTGACATATTTAATTTGAGATATAAAAATTCCTTTATCTAACTGAAATATTTGTAATCCTAATAAAAATGACAATTCTCCAAGCATAGACATCTAAAATTATTTTTGCATATTATCAAAAAATTCTTTTGTCATCTTTTCAATATTTCTTCCAAAAATGATGTCATCAACATATACCACAACAATCAATTGATGGTCACCTTCTATTTTGATGTAGAGATTACTGTCAGTAAATCCTCTCTTAAAACCTTGATCTTGTAAGTACTTATTAAGTCTTGCATACCAAGCTCTGGGAGCTTGTTTCAATCCATATAGTGCTTTCCTCAATCTGCATACATGGCTACTAATATTTGAGAGAATAAGTCCCTCAAGCTGATCAATGTAGAATTATTTTAGATTCTTGTTTAGGAGGGTAGATTTGACATCCATCTAAAACACTTTGAAAATTTGAAACACTGCATATGCAAGAAACATTCTAATAACATCTAGCCTTGCCACTGGTGAAAATGTTTCTTCAAAATCTATTCCCTCAATCTGAGCATATCCTTTACATACTAATCTTTCTTTATTTCTGGTCACTTCTCCATTTTCATTTAACTTGTTTCTATAAACCCATTTTTTTCCTATCACATTGTGATCTTTTGGTCTAGGCACTAATTCCCAAGTATCATATTTTTCTATGTGATTTAATTTTTCATCCATTGCCTTAACCCAATGATTATCATGTCTAGCTTTTGAAAATGTTATAGGCTAAATTTTGGATAACAAAGAGAAACTAACTTGCTCAGATTCACTAACCATCATTCTTTTGGTGTGATTTCTTTCATTTATGTCCCCAATGATGTCACTTTCATTATGATTTATTTGAACATATTTGGATGGAGTTTTGGTGTGTTTTTTCTTCTTTTTCTCATCTTCATCTAATTTTTCAAAATCTTTCTCTTCAATGATTTCAAGAATATCTACTAGATCAATGATTCTTTATGTTCCATCTTCTTCTATCCTAACACTTACACTTTCAACAATTTTCTTGGTTCTTTTGTTATAACATTTATAAGCTTTACTTTTGCAATAATAACCAATAAATATACCTTCATCTGCTCTAGATTAAAACTTACCAAGTTTTTCATTGGTTCTCTTTATGAAGCATCTACTACTTAAAACTCTAAAATAATCAACTATTGCTAGTTTGTCTTTCCATAGCTCATAAGGAGTTTTGTCACTATTGACTCTCAATAATGCTCTATTATGAATATACACTACTATAGCAACTACCTCTCTCCAATATTTATCTAGTATCTTGGATTCATTTAGCATTATCCTCACCATCTCCTAAACTATTATATTTCTCTACTCATCTACTCCTTTTTGTTGTGGAGTTTTAACTGTTGAATAATGTCTCTTTATTCTATGGTCTTCAAAAAACTCAAAAAATTAATCTGACATGAATTCTCCTCCTTGATCTAATCTTAGACACTTAATATTCAAAATGGTTTCATTCTTAATTAATACTTTGAATGCTTTGAAATGTTTGAAAGCTTTTAATTTTTTCTTTAAAAATATTACCTAAATCGTACATGAAAAATCATCAATAAACAACATAAAATATTTCTCATTTTGAGTACTTTGAGTTCTCATAGGTCCACAAAAATTAGTGTGAACAAGCTCTAGCATCTTAGTGGTCAAGTATTCTTTTGTTTTGAACCACCTTGTAGCCTGCTTCCCATATTGACAAGGTTCACAAAGTGTGTTGGATGGATTTGTAATCTTTGGAAGATTTTTGACTACTTGCTTCTTACTAATGTTGACTAGATTGTCAAAATTTATGTGTCCTATTATCCTATGCCATAGCCAACTTTCTTTAATCTGAATCAAACAACATCTTTGACCTTTGATGTCTGATAACATATATAAATTATTACTTGTTCTTTGAGCATCTACAACCAACACATCTAAATCTTTTCTCCTAATTTCAAAACCTTCTACATAAAACTTTAATGTGTGCCCCTGATCACACATTTAACTTACACTCAAAATATTATGCTTAATACCTTCTTCATATAAAACATTTTTAGTTTTAGTTCTACCATTATCTAAACTTAGTTTACCTTTTCTAGCAATTTTAGCAGTAGTATTATCTTTGAATTTCACTATGCCACCATTGATATTCTTTAAGGTTATGAACTTACTTTTGTCTCTTGTCATGTGCCTTGAACATCTACTATCAATGAGCCATATCTTTTATTCATTTCTTGCATGCAAAGCTGTTTGCACAAACATAGATTTTTTAGGTTGTTTCTTCTACCATGAACCTATTTGAACTTTCTTCTTGATGAATGGAGCCTTAAAATTTTGGTCCTTTTTGACTGACTCAAACACACTTCTACAATACTTGGCTATGTGTGCAAAGTTTTTGCACTTGTAACATATTATGGTCTCTTCATTAAAGCTTGATAGAGGAACAAAAGAGTTGTGGCTTCTGCTTGACTTTGCATGACTTTCCTTCTCCTTATTTCTAAGATTGTTAGCCCTTTTTCAACATTCTATTTTCTTATGACAATATCTATTACAATAAAAATCGTAACCATAAAAATAGGACCTGTTTGTGTATCTTTGACCTAATTGCCTTTTGTAGCTATATTCTTTCTAGCCTTCTTTGTTTGAGATGTCCTCTATATTCTTAACTTCTTCCCTTTTGATTTCTTCTTTTGTAAGAGCTTTAGAATAGCCCCTTCCTTTTTCCTTGTCTATGAAAGTAGTGGCCTCCCCTTTCTCTTTTTCAAATATCATATCTATCTTATTTGACATTGATCTTTGAATTTATAATATCTTATTCATCATATTATTTCTATTCTCAAATTTTGAATCATTGGCTACTTCACCATTTATTGATTTATTTATTTTCTCAAGATCTACTTTTAAAGAAGCAATTTCAATAACATACCTTTCACATTCTTTACTTACTTTTTTAAACTATTTTGTTAGATATTGTTTATTCTTCTTGGCTTCTTTAAAGTGTGCTTGTAGATCTTCAATTATTTCCTTTGACTCCTTTTCATTTTTCTTGATCTGGAGCTTTAATCTTTGATTCTTCTTCTCAAGAGCTTTTAACTCTTCTAAGGAACAAATGAGTTCTCCTTCTAGATTCACTTTGGCTTCATCTTGTTCTTCTTCTTGATCATCTGTACTTTTGCTTGTAGAGGCATCTTCATGTATGGACACGAATATAATCTCTTCTTCTAAATCATTGACTCCACTATCTTAGATTGAGAAAAGATATTTAGAATACAAACTCTTCTTCTCGAATCCCTTCTTGAATTTTTCTTTGAAATTCTTCTTGTATGTAGACTTTCCTTCTTCATTGTCACCATTGCCATTATCTGGGCACTTAGCTACAAAATGTCCAATATTTCCATAATTAAAACATATAAAATGTAATTTTCCTTGATATTTACCTATGCCCTTTTTTGGCTTGTGAATGAATAAAGCTCTGTTGTCATCTTCATCATCACTAGAACTATCACTTGATTCTTGAATCTTAGCCTTCTCTTTCTTTGATGTCTTGAAAGTAGCTTCTCTTTTTAAGGGTTTCTCTTTTTTTATCCGTATCTCATATTTCATAAGAATACCATGTAGCTCATCCATCTTTAGCTTGGCTAAATTATTCATCTCTTCAATTGCCAAAAATTTTGCACCATATCTCAATGGTAGAGATATCAAAACTTTTTGAACCATAATTAATTCTTTTAATTTTTCTCCAAGACCTTAAATCTGATTAACTATTTGATCAACCCACAAAAGATAACTTTCTATATTTTCTTCCTCTTCCATCTTCAAACTCTCAAAACATATTCTTAAAGTTTGAAGATTAGCTTGCTAAACCTTTCCATTACCTTTATAAATATTCTTAAGTTTTACCCAAGTTTCATAAGTAGATTTATATTACATAACTTTAACAAATTATTATTCACGTAAACCATATAAAATAGTATTTAAATCTTTAACATTATTTTAACTTGCCCTCTTTTCTATCAGAGTAGTTACAAGTGTCTATGGTACTTCATATTCCTCCACCATTGCTTGCCAAATGTCAAATCCAAGGGCCATCAAATAAGTCTTCATCCTTATGCTCCAAAAATCTTAATTTTTCCCATCAAATAAAGGTTCTTTAATTGTAGAAAAACCTTCATGTGATCCAACCATCATGCTTTCTCGATCTACCTTCAAGCTGTAAATTTTTTTCTAAAGGAACCTGCTCTGATACCAATTGTTAAGCATGAAATATACTAAGAGGGGGGTGAATCAATATATTATATATACTTTACTTAATCTAATTTATTTTCTTTAACCACTTAATCATACATTAAAATTATGTAATAAAACCAAAACAATAATATGTACCACACAAGAGAGAGAGAGAGAGACACCAGATTTTTATGTGGAAACCCAAAGTGGGAAAACCCATGGAGAACAATCTCAAGTATATGAATGAGCACCAAATAAAAATGCAAAGTTTTCAAGCACCAACTTATAGGAGCATAAACTCCTTTACCAAACACCAACACAATAACTATTTGTGAGCACCAACCCATAGGAGCACCAACCCCTTGCAAAGATTTTTGAGCACCAACCCACATGAGCACCAACCCCTCTTGTGTATATAAAACAACTATATCTCAATTTTGTTTACTCAACAAATGATATAACTCTACACTATCTCTTGATTTTCTCTCTTCAAAAACAAATACAAACCATGCACTCTCTTGCATATTAAAAATGGCTTCTCAAGCCTTTATTTATATATTTCCAAATGACCTTTGGCATTCACCCTTTATGACCCTTCAATCCTCATGGAAAATGGTGCCAAACTTGCATGACCCTTCATATCCTTGCATTTGAAAAGTCATATGGTGACCCTTCATAAGCAATTGCATCCTTTCCTCTTTTGTCTTTATCTTGGTGACTTTCATATTTCTCAAAGTGTCTCTTCATGGAAAAATGTGCCATACCCTTTTTTGTCTTCACATGGTGACTCTTGGAATTCCTCAAGATGACTCTTCATGAGAAAATGCATCCCATTCCTCTTTTGTCTTTTACCCCATGACTCTTTGACTTCTCCATGGGCCCTCTTTTGACTTATATGCAACAAAAAATATATTCATTAATATTAAATAAATATTAACACACATTAGCCAAGATATGAATATTAAAAACACCATTAAATGTAATGGGGCCTTTTTCACCAATAATGTTAGACCTTTGACATTAATGACAATATTTCCAACAATGATATGAGTAGAGGGAAGGTCCAACACCCATAAGTGTATTAGGTATCTATGTATGCCTATATATATGCATATGTAGGAGTAAATGATATGCTAGTCCTCAACATGGAACTAACACATAGATGCCAAGGATAAAATAGAACATGTAAGTGCCAAAAGAGTTTTTGGTTGTTTGAATGTTTTTTGTTTTTTTTTTGTATTTTGTAAAAGAGACAAGACCCTCCTATGATATCATTCAAATGATGATCATATGTATCTCTCCACTCAAAACATGGTGAAATAAACTAATGATATTGTCAAGGAGCATGTATAGGTTCAATATATATCATTGTAGTATCTGTGATGCTCATCGTATATGTAATGGGACTCTAGGGCATGAAGTACAAATAGAAGAAATAGGAGTTAATAGAACCCATCTCTATGTATTTTATGGTTTCTTTGGAATAGTAATAGTAGGAACATGTTTAGGTGCTCTGGATATCTAAATATGGTGCATAAAAGATGAGTATTTTATGGAACCCACTATCTATATCTGATATAAAGGTCTCTTAAGTACTGTCTACCTAGTAAAGTGGATTATGTGTTAGTACTCTTTTGTGGTGGATTAGATTTAATAGGCTTGATAATTGGTTGCCTAGTTATGAATTTTTATTGTTCAAGAGGATGCTCATATAGAATACTAAATTTTTTAATTACCTAATTAGCATAAATGTACTTAACACACCCATACAATATAGAAGGTACTACTTTAAGAGTATGCATCAAAGTTCATCATAACATGTTAAAGACACCTATATAAGGTATAACTTGGAGAGTAGTAACCACATGTGTGAGACTAACCTATAAAGGTAGATCAATCGCACTAAGAACCTTTTAGGAGGTTTTCCAAATGCTTTAACTAATCTAGTAGAGAGGTGTAAATTGTGATGAGTATAACACAAATGTGTAAGTAATGTCAAGGTGAAAACATTTTAGCTTGCACCATTATCAATGATAACACTATGTATGGGGTGTTTATCAAGGTATGGTTGAATGAATAGAGAATGAAGATTAGAGTCATCATCTTTAATTTCACTATCATCAAATAAAATAGTGATTTTGTGAACCATATGAGGTATATGTATCATGTAAGTACCAATGACCCCATCTAGTGGGTGTCCATAATATGATAGAGGAGGATGTGTACTATATACCATTTTAAAATTTGGTTCCTTTTTTGAATGGTCTTACAATGGATTGTTAAATATTTTGTGTTTATGATGATCAATAGGTTGTACCTGATTCGTTTGGAAGATCATCATATATAATTTGTTGGTCATTGATGAGGTCCTAGATATTATGATTTAAAGTAAAACATATGTTCATATAATGTCTAGGGCCTTGGTGATAGTCACAATAAGCATTTACATCATATCCTTTAGGTATAGGTCTATTTACATCAACCTCTATAAGAAGAGGGAGAGATATAAGATGACACCCTAGAAAATATAAGAGTAATGAAGTAGGAGGCTTAGGTAAATGTGTAAATTGTCTCCTTGGTGTATTAGATAGGACAAGTCAATTAGGTTGTTGTGAAACTATGTTAACCATGGTGTTTGTTTCCTTTTTTGGATTAGGAGGTTTTATCTTATAACTTGGCTTAATTGTAAGTTTTGTCCTAGATGTAGATGTAGCTAGTGTGTTTTCTACATACTTGATCTTATTGAATAACATAAGATTCATTTCATAGGTCCCATATAACATGGAATACATCATAAAAATATTGAAATTTTTAAAAAATAATGGACTCATGTAAATGAGTATGCAAACTTTGCTTGACTATCTTGAAACTCTTTGTCTACCATATAATTGGTCATTTTGGTTAGCATTGTGTTATATATCAAGACATATTCATTGAATCATTCATTGGTTCCTTGTTTAATATTTTTAATTTAAGCATATGAAACCTTTTTGGTAATATTAATATAAAAGTTAAAAAAAAACTATTCTGCAAGAAGTTTGAATGCTTTCATGGATTGGAGAGGTAAGTCATAAAACCACCTCAAGGCATAGTCCTTAAGGCTCCTTAGAAAGAGTTGGGTCAAAATTTGATAATTTGAAGCATAATCAAGGCACGATGCATAAAAGGTTTGAAGATGTTGTTCAAGATCACCCTTTCCATCATAAAATGTTTAAATGCAACAAATCTAGAAGGCAAAGGGTATAAAGAGATATAATACAAGAAGGCTATGCAACACATATTATGAATCTATGGCATATGAATACTTTGAAGCCTTGTGTTAAATGTTTGTAACCTTATCCTAAAAGGTTTTTAAAACTTTAATTATTGATTTAACTTTAAGCCTAGTGGGATTTTGATTAACAATTTGAGTAGTCACCATAGGTGATGGAAACATGTTTTAAGTAGTAATAGACATTGAAACCAGGTTTTGAAACAATAGGTAAGTTACTAATAGATGTATCAATAATAGTTTAGGGAATAAAGGTTATAAAACATAATCCATGCCCCAATTATATGTACTTATTTATAGTGTGTTCAAGGGGATGGACATATCCACTAAACTTTTTGCAGTTTTAGCTTCAAGTATAGTTATTAAGATTTTGTTAAAATCTTCAGGGTTTTGGTGAATGCGCTCATGAAACATTATAATTACATGAAATTGATCATTGTATACTTGGTAATTGTCATTTTTTTAATAAATTTTCATTATCATAATCTTCTTTTATGATAACCTTATCAGTATTTTTTTCATTTTCAACATGGGTATCATCATGATCCAAGGTATGAGATCCCTCATTAGTTTGAGACATCTTAAAATGGGTTGAGGGAAAGATAAATATGTTAAATAGATAGACCCCCAATCTAGGGATAAACCTAGGTTTCATGTAAAATAATACCATTAGGAAATTAATAAATACAATAATCTAAATCCCTAATTGGTTTAAAACCCTAGGAATCCAAAAAAATTACATTCACTAGTATCGAGTTCACCAAATGTTTAACCCTAATTTGGATATGGATCCTATTTTATTAGTTAGGGTCAAGGAATATACATTATAGGGAATAAGGATAAATATTAGATCTACAATATGTTAATTAATATACAAAACTAAGATGTATCATATGTTAAATTTATGAAACTAAGATGGGTTATTAATGGAAAGTACAACTATGCTAGATATATGAATTACATAAAATAAAGTACTTAGTTATTTATGATGTTAATACAATGATAGATCTGATAGGAATAAGAAGCAAGTAGGAAAATAGTTTTGTATCAATTTTTATATTTTGTATCTGGTGCCTTTGGCTCTCTAAACACTTGTATCAACCTAGGATAGTTACATCAATGTTAGTGTCTAGGTTTGATGATAGTGTCCTACATGGAATATGCATTGAAATAGAATGTAACCACCTAGATTCTTATATATTTGGATTTACCTTCACTTTGGTGCATTAAAATATAGGTCATGGACTATCACTCCTAGTGAAATAAAAAAACCCTAGCTTTGCATCTTCAATGTGACCTTGGAAAAAATGGGCTAGTGGGCACATGGTGTTGAGCTAACCCAAAATGAACTCGCTATCAAAGGGCACTACCTATATAGCCAATACTATATAAAACGTCCTTAAACTCATGTATTTCTCCCTTACATGTTGGATTATGTGTGAATCATGCAATGTGTAAAACAAGTACAATAATGAACTAGCTTTTAACTTGGAAAATATGACATTATGACTACTCCTTTAGTACTTTAGACCTATAACTAGGTTATTCCTTTGACTAATATAGACTAAGGAAGAATAAGAAAAGGTTTTGGTAACTTGAGTGCTTCTTAAATGATCTTTTATTCTAATTGGTAAGTTTCATAGGTTTCATGAAGAATGAATGAGGGTTAATATTGTATTTATACCAATCCTATCAAGAGATAAATCACATTAAAGCACTTAGTCTGACCATTATAATACATTTAATTTTCAAATTAGATGACTTTTGAGCACTAGACACTTGTGTCAAGCTAGGTCAATAATGTCAATGCTACTATCTAACCTAGACATTAGTTTCTAAGGAGAAGGAGAGTAGGCATAGGGTTAAAACTTGTAAAGGCATATGATAAGTACATTTTAATCATTCTAGACAAGGTAAGATGTCTATGTCATCGATATAAATCTATTTAGACTAAGATATAGGCCAAAGGGCAGAAGATAGAGTAGATGCAAGGCTTAAAGAAGTAAGGCATGTGCAAAACTAAGAGGAATATCTAGGGTCATGATTTTTCTATGTGTAGAAGACTGAGATGCTACATAATCACAAAATATCATCTATAGCTACACATATGATGTCAACCCAAGGAGTGGGGGAAAATTTATGTACCTAATTTTTATATAATGCAATATTATCAACACAATCACTCTAATGATGATGAAATGATCTCCTAATAATGATCAAATAAGAACTCTCTAACACCTCTTCTTTTTATTCCCTCTCCCTCTTCTAGGTCCTAAAAATACCCCTTTTTTGTCCCTTACAACTCCCCGTAGCTTATTTTCAAAAATGTCTCATTAGTGATAGAACCACCCTATTAGATAATGAAACCACCCTATGGGGTTATAGAACCACCTCATGAGTGATATTTTCCAATTTTTCTTAGTGTGGAAAATTCTTTTTTCGATCAATTAGCAATATATTTTTCCTTTTTGGGGAAAACTCATTTTAAATCATTTTATTTAAAACATGCGAATGATTATAATCACCTTTGGGAAAATCATTATTTTTTTACCAACTTAATGATTATAACTACTTATGGACAAATAATTATTTTTTCATCTCATACTAATGATTATAACCACCTTTGGATAAACATTATTTTTCCCACTCCACCTTCCCTACCAAGGCAAATGCATGTGTCATTGATTATAACCACCTTTGGGAAAATTAGTGTTTCATGTTGCATTACTATTCATAACCATATTTTATAAAATTAGTAGTCATTCCATCACTCTACATTGGATGAATGCCTATGTCATTGCTTATAATTACCTTTGATTAAACTAGTGTCACACCCTTTGTTACTAATTATAATTATCTTTGGGAAATTTAGTGACTTCATCACCATTACTCTTCATAAATACCTTTGGGTAATTCAATAATTCCACCCTTGTTGCCACTAAATCATGTCATTTTATTCATTTCAAGTGAATTTTTGACAACTCTATTTTGCCTCCTGTTCCCTCAAGGGAGAATCAAGGGCTTATCGACCACCTTTTGGGGCATGAACCATTTGGTTTAATCAATTTTTCATTATTTAGAAATATGTTACTATGCCTATGTCTTACAATTCCTTCTCAAATAGGGGAAAACTATAGATACTTAGTTTTGGCCACTTTCATGCCTAAACCAAGATTCAGTTCAATTTCTAACACAATGCAATTTAAGCTTGAAAATCACTTGAATGCCCAAATTCATCTATGTAAGGGATTTAATCGCTCAGAAAAATGATGAGGCTTACTTATTTGGGGTATTACGATGTATGTACCCATAACTTAGTTTGGTTTCAACCTTAATATAATTATGACCTAGTAATTTGATACTTTTAGCTTGTTAAGTTATTAACTCAAAACATTTAAAACAATTTTAAAAAGCCAAAAAATATTAATAAATATTAATTACATTAAAAATCTTAACTAATATGCCTAAGTAAAAATTACAAGTTGAATTAGTTAATTTCATTAATCTAAAAAGGAATTTTTAGCCAAATATGAAGTCAAAGGTCAAAGGAGATAATAAATTGATTTATTAATTCCTAAATATTCCAAAAAGCTGAGTCACAACCTCACAAATATCTAAAGTGAGTTGCCATACCTCATAAATATCTAAAACTAAGACATCATGATTTTATGAGTTATTTGACCCAACCCAGGGTTATCTTGACTCAACCTAGGTTATTTTAGACTCAACCAAAGTTAAAATTTAACCTAACCTCCCTAAGGTTAGAGTTAGTTCTTAGAGATATAGATACATGTGCCCACACCATATGCTAATAAGCTTTTATGTGTAAGATTATTCTATAATAATGCATTTAAGAAGCCATTGAGAGTAGTGTTATAATGCCAATTTTATGCCAAGATTTACACCAATATAATCCAATAGAAAAGCAAAGCTACAAGTGACCATTAGAGAAGTGATACCACCATGGAGAAGCATTGACAAGAGTCTCTAAGGTCATAGACAGAGCATAAAAATACTTATGCCAAAAATTGGACATGAAATTAGATAAAGGAGGTAAATTAATTATGTTGTTTTGAACAGAGTCTCTATTTTGTGATCTTGTTTATTATGTTATGCTCCCCCTAGTTCTTAGTCAAGAGTGTTTAGTAGTAGTGTATTTTTATGCATGTATTTTTGTTATTTTGACTAGCAAGGAACTAACCAAGGTTTATGTGCTCTTCAAATTCATAAGATATAGTCCCTATGAATAATATTGAAATATGGGAAAATAAGGAATATTTGGTCACTTGGATGCTTTATTTCATGATTTTGGTAAGTTACTTTGTGAGTTATTTAGTTTGTGTTAGGCGAAGAATGAATGAAGATTTATCATGCATATATACCAATCCTTTTGCAGAATATGTCACATTAAATCACTTATGATAACCATAGGGATACATTTATTTTTCTAATTGGATGAATTTATTGAATTAGACATCTTTTTTTGAATAGGGCACTAGACACTTGTGTGGATGTAGGTGTCTGACTGGGGTGCAAGTCTCCAAGTAGTTGGAAAATAAGCACAGGTTTAGAACTTATAGAAATAGAAGATAAGTAGGTTTATAACATTATGAGCATGATTGAAGGTCTGAGTCATTATGTTAACATTGTTTAAACTAGGAGATAATTAATAGACATAAATATATAGTAGATACAAGTCTTTCAATAGTGAGAAAAAGGTCTAGAATTGAGAGGAATGACCAAGGTCTATATTTTCCAAGTGTACAAGACTAAGGTGATAGATAATTTATATATAGTATCTACAATGGTATATCATAAATTATTATTACCATTTATTTACACCAATAAGAAACCTCTTCTATCCATCTAATTTGTGGTCACATGATAGGAGTGTATTACATAGGGAAGTTAATCTCAACTCACCCTCAAAACTGAGTTTAGTGGGTTATAGGCATGGTTCTACCTATGTATTTAGTGCTCTAAAACATTGGGAAAACACTAATAAACAAATGATAAAGTATATTTGAGATCCTAAAAATCATTCAAATACTTACCTACATCACCCTTTATCCTTAACTTTTACTTGTATTGTCTTTGTAGCTAGTAGATTTTCTTATCTCATTTTTGTATCTATCATGGGTTTACCATGTTGGTTGAATATTTTGTCTATCAGTGTACTGGTAAAAAAAATAGGTCTTATCAGCCAAAGCAAGAAGATTAGTCATCCTAATGTGTAAGTTTATCACATCAGAAGGAGACTGCTCTCTCCTCTCATCAAGGGGAGGTTCCCTGTGGACATGCTATGTATATGTATAAATAAAAAATAATACTCAAGGGTAGGAATAGGTATCCATCTCTCTTTCTTTAGAGATGATGTATACAAAACAAAGGAAAAACTCAAGGAAAGACAGATAGCTCTCCTCTTCTTTCAGGAAAAACTATTCAGTTAGCCATAAGAATACCCTTGGAAATAAAAGTAGAATGTAACTGAAGTATGGTAATCAACAAATTGAAATAGAACACAAAGTCTCTATCATGAAATGCTCAAGAGTAATATACAAAGGGCAATGAAAGATCAAAGTCTTTTCAAAGTCCTTTACATAGCAATGAAAAAGCAAACACACTGAAGGTAGCTATGGGGGCACAAAGTTGCTCCACAGTTTATTCTTCAGGATGCCTTCCTAACTAATTTACTAATCCCGCTTATTAAATTAATGAAACATAAAAGATATCATAGCACAAAGTCTGAAAAAGTCCCTTGTTTTCATTAACAAAAAATGATCAACAGAATGAGCACAAAGTCTCAATGACGCCTCTCAATTTTGATAGAGTTTCATTTTGATTGTCAAAAAGAAGATCCTTTTTAAAAATGAAAGAAAGTCCCTTATATAGCCACTTTGAGAAGGACTCGGGAACAATAATACATCATGATGCGTTGGGAAATGTTAGGAAGACCAGCTAGAAATTTGGGGCCTTTTACCCATTTTATCTTTTCAATGTAGATGAACAAGCTACGTAATTGAAAGATTACAACTTTCAATGTCCAGCTATCGGTCTGATCTTGTCTTCATCATTCTTCCTTTCCAGATTGATTAAATCAGGTCCTAGATTCATCCATTATTCTATCTTTCCTCGCTTTCAGCTGGTTTTTGTCTTGAATTCTGGAAATGCATTTGGGTCTATGGATCAAAGGATCAATGGCTATTTTATTGCCTTTAAAATTGACGTTTACATGCCCGTCAATATGCTTCCAATGGCTAGTCGGCTATGCTAAATTTGACATCTTTGTGGGCATCACCCTTGGTCTTCTTTTGAATTTTAGCCTTACCCAGTCAGCTTGGACTTACCCTTTCAAATTTTGAGAAATGACCTGTGTTCGAATAGTCCTTTATTTCGGCTGCCAAGAGTCCCCTGTAAGGGTACCTACCCTCTGGGGTCCTTTGGCAGCCCTTTAGTTTTAGCAATCCCCGCATACAAATCCTTCAGGAAAATGTTCCTTGTAGACATTTCCCCAGGGATTATTCCTAGGTATTTGGTTTGAAAGCTCCCAGTGGGTAATTTTGCAGACATTTGTCCTGCAGAAAATTCCTACAGACAAAAAGTCCATAGAATTATTTGAGCAAGTCTTTGGATTTTGCCTACATTTATTTCTTTGAAATTTTTTTTGGAGTCCTTGGCCATTTGGAATTATTTTAGACTTTTTGTCTGAAGGAATTCCTTCAGACAAAAATTTGAAAGAATTAAGTCAATCAAAAATTTTAAAATGCCTTAGACAAATCCGAAAGAACTACCTTTCGGCTTCTTAGAAAAATGATCCTCCAGAAAGGTGCTTTTCTTGATTAAGTGCCCTCTGCAAGGGCACTTGTCCTTCACAAAGTCTTATTTTGCATTAAACCACCCCCTTGGACTTGGATGATGAACCATTATTTGAACTGGTTCAATGGTTCAATGAAGCGTGCCAAGTCCTTTTGAACCAAAAGCTGATGAACCATCCAATGAACTTTGACGTTGAACCAATCGGTTGAACCAAGGCTTTAAACCAAAATGGTTCAAGCTGATGGTTCAATGAATAAAATAAGCTGATGAACTAAGCATTGAATCAAGATGTTGAACTTGCCTTTGAACTAAACCATTGAACTGTTCTTTTGGTTGAACCTGTCATTGAACCTTGAACCCATTGAACCTTTGAACCAAAATGGTTCAATGGTTCAGTTCAATGGTTCAATTGAATGATTTGGCCAAACGTCCTTGAAGCTGATGAACCAATTGAAGTGAATGAACTTTGAACCATTTTGAAGCACTTAACTCTTACCGAACATGAACTTTTTGAACCTTGAACCTGTTGAACCTTTGAACCAAAATGGTTCAATGGTTCACTTCAATGGTTCAAGTTCCTTTTTGCACTTAGATGCTTGCCAATGAAGATTTTCACTTGAACCAAAACTTTGAACCAATCCCAGAAAATGAATAAATGTTGAAAATCAATTCTTTTGACTGAAAACAACCTGCAGAAGTCTTTGAAACTATATAAATGAACCTGCCTATAGAAACTAAAAATACAAAGTCCATAGAAATGAACATGTAAAATCCATTGAACTTGACTTGCAAAGTCTGTAGATTTTTTGAGAAGCTCTAAAAATGAGAAATCTAAATATCTAAGACAAATTTTTGAAAATGGAAGATACAATTTTGGTCTGTAAAACCAAAATAATTCAAATGTTGTTCCAAAAATGATTGTTATTTTTGGGAGACAACAGCTGGCTCCAGTTGGGGAACTTCTATCAATTGAAAAATGAATTAGAAGGAGTAGAATTCGAAATCTCTAGTGTCTTCAAGTGTACCATTAGGCTTCAAAGTCATGCCACGAAGTCATGAAAGGCATCAAAAAAAAAATAAACAAAACAAAAAAGGAATAAAGTTGTACAAATATACATATATACAGAGACAATGATCTGGTACTTCAAGAGTTGAAGTGTTTCAAATGCTGCCCATTGTGGGGCAGAGAAAAGAGCATGCCATCTTGATATTTCAACAAAAAACTATTTTCACCCATGTGCTGATGAATTATGAATGGCCCTCTCCAAAGGGAGTTAAATTTTCCATGCATCCCCTTTGGTTCTCTTCTTTTGTCCCACAGTAGGACTTTATCTCCAATCTGGAAATCACTATTTTTGGCCTTATGATCAAAAAGTTTCTTTACCAAACTTTGATGAACAATAATTCTTTCCACCACCATGGTTCTTTGTTCTTCTAGCTGAGTTAGGCACATGATTCTTTTGTCAAGAGAGCTCTCATATGTCTGATTTTCAATGGCCTTTGCCAATTTCAATGCTGGTAACTCCAAGGTGATTGGTATTTCAGTGTTAATCCCGTAGAGAATTTGAAAAGGAGACATACCAATCACCCTCTTTGGTGTAATCCTATTAGCCCATAGAGCATCAACCAATGCTTTGTGCCATGTCCTTTGATTATCATCTATAAGATTCTTGATAATAGTTACCAAATTTTTATTGCTGGACTCAGCTTGTCCATTCCCTTGCAGAAAACAATCAGAAGAATGAGAGAGAGTAATTCCATAATAAAAATAGAATTGCATAATTTCTTGAGAGGTGAAACAAGCTGCATTATCAGTAACAATTTTGAGTGGGACTCCAAATTTGGAAATGATATTCTCTTTCAGGAAGTTGCATACAACTTCTAAAGTAGCGTGCTTTGTCGGGATTGCTTCTACCCACTTAGTGAAATAATCAGTCGTTGTAAGGACATAATCATGTCTAACACTTGAAGATGGATTTATTATCCCAATAAAATTGAGTCCCCACTATTGGAAAGGTTCTTCTATGATTACTGGCTTGAGAGGTAGAGCAGCCAACTTTGGTCTTCCAACAAATTGTTGACAAAGTTCACATTTCCTTACCCATTTATGTGCATCTTGGAAAAGAGTCAGCCAATAATACCTAGCTCACAGAATTTTGTGAGCAGTCACAGGGGTAGAAAAATGTCCTCCACATGCTAGATTGTGGAAAGATTTCAAGAGCTAGGTCTTCTACTCTTTATCTACACAGCGAAGGAAAACTCCATCTATGCTTCTTTTATACAGACCATTGTCCCAAAAGACAAAATTTCTAGCTTTCAATCTAATAGTTCTCCTCTCTTTATAAGATAAATGAGTAGGACATTCACTATAAGTCAGAAAATATGTAATATTTGAGTACCATTCGTTGGTAGTGGAGACAAAAAGGACTATTGGCACATTTGCAACCTCAGCTTCTTCACACTGTGTATCTTCTCACTTATTGTCAGCCATTAATTGACAAAGGCCTTTACCTCTGACCAGCTTTATTGGCTTGATATCTAGATCAAATTCTTGGATCTTTACAATCTAATTACCTCTCTTTGTGCCAAACTCCTACTGAGTTAATATAGACTTGATTGAACTTTTAGGAACTAAGGCAGTAATATGTGAATTTAGAATATAGAAGTGAAAGTGTTTGATTGCTTTTACCAAGGCATAGGCATGCTTCTCTATATTTGAATACTTCCTTTCATGAGTTTTCAGAGGGCAGCTCATGAAAGAGATAGTGGATTCCATACCTTCTTTGTCTTGTTGGACAAGAATCACTGAAAGAGTATGCTCAGATGCATAGCTGTATATAATAAAATCTCTGTGGTAATCTAGACAAACCAGGGTAGGGGTGTGAGCAATAAAAACCTTGATATCTTGAAACGCTGCTTTGCCTTCTTTGGTCCAGTTGAAGGTAGTCTTTCCTTTCATCATGTTTACAATGTGTCTTGTCTTCTCAACAAATTTAGGGATGAATCTCTGTAAGAAATTCACTTTTCTAAAGAAAGAGTGAACAACATTCTTACTTGCAGGTAAATTCAGATCTTGAATAGACTTGACTCTGTTTGAGTCAATCTTTTTGCCTTCTTTAGACACAATGTGTCCAAGGAGTTTCCCTTCTATCACTCCAAAAATAGAATTTTTAGGATTCAAAGAAATACCATTCTGCCGATAGCGCTCTAACACTTGTTGTAAATGGCTCAGATGATCAAATCAATGCTTTGAAAAGATAGTTAAATCATCAAGATATACTACTATGAATTTGCCAATCTCATCTTTGAAATCCATGTCCATAACTCTCTAAAAAGTAGCACCAACATTTATTAAGCCAAAAGGCATTCTTTTGTATGCAAATGTACCCTAAGGCATGGTGAATGTAGTCTTGTATTGGTCAGCTTTAGCAACTTCAACTTGGTTATACCCTGAGAAGCCATCCGACATTGATAACATTTCTGATCCTGTTACTATTTGAAGCACTTGGTCCATGATTGGTAAAGGGTAATTGTCTTTCAGAGATGACTGATTCAAATTCTAGAAATCTACACAAATATGGATTTTGCCATTTTTCTTCCTTATAGGAACTATGTTCGCAATCCATGTAGAATGATGGATTGAAAAAATAATTCTAGCATTTAACATTTTTTGAATTTCAGACATAATTATACCTAAAATTTTTGGATTGTATTGTCTGGATTTTTGCTTATAAGACATTGAATCAGCCTTGAAAGGAATATGATGGCAAATTTCATCAGGTCTGAGAGACTTCAGATCTTCATATGAATATGCCAAGACATCAATGTATTGACAGAGCAAAGAAGTGAATTTGAGTCTTTCTTCAGGTGTACAACACTTACCAATGTTGACCATTTTTGGATTTTCTTTGTTGGTCAGATTGATTTGGTCAAATCCCTAAGAGAAATTAAAATCTATCTGCTATTGCTTGATGAATCTATCATGCTTGTCAAATAGCTTCTCAAGAGAAACCAAGTCTCTAGGAATTTTATTTCCTTTTAGCTATAAGAACTCTCCATTTACATCTAAACTGGATTTAGAAACAAATTCAGACTTCTGAGATTCACTGCCTTCAAAATATAGTTGTTCAAAATTGTCATTTCTTTCTAAGAAGGCAATGATCTACTGATCATCATTGAAAATTTGCCAATGATCAGCATTATCAGGAACACTCGGTCTATAGACCAACTCAATGGTATATTTATCTTCTTTAAAATTAGAATAAGGAACTAAAAGAGGTCCTAAAATAGCAAGTGCATCAGCTCTATCATTAGATTCTCTTAGAATAGAAGAAATGTTGAAAGCATCAAAGCTTTCAATTTGGTCCCAAACAAGATTACAGTAATGGTGTAGCCTTTCATTCTTGGTCTAATATGAATTTCTCACTTGACAAACCACTAATTTGGTGTCCCCTTTAGCATGAAAAAACTTGATGCCTCTTTCTTGAGCAGCCTTCATACCCAACAACAATAATTCATATTCAACTATATTATTTGTGTTGCTGAATTGTAACTTATATGATGAAGGGAACACATCTCCTTGAGGAGATATCAAGACAATTCTGGCTCTAGAACCAATAGAGGAACAACTACCATCAAATTCTAGAGTCCAAATCTCATTAGATATTGGCTTTATTTTAGACTTTCCCTCATCAGAGATGGAGGGTCTTTCTTCATGATCTGTATATAAAAAATAATTACCCATACCTGTGGATTCAAAGAGGATTTGAGCTTCAAGATCTGACATCTTGGTAACTACATACTTTGCTTCCTTTTTAGGAAGTAATCTTTTCATCACGCCTTGGACAGGGATCCTTGCCTCAGATAGATCCATGTTCAGTTCTCCTCCCACGTCCTTACAAAAATTCCATCCAAGCAAAATGACATAAGATGCTAGGACGTCAGCCACTAATACAATCATTTTAATTCTCTTATCTGAAAAGGCTACGAATGCAAATTAAGCATCTTTGATTTTCCCCAGCAATGGCACTTGCTTGTTTTCCATGGAAAAACATCTACCAAACATCTTGGTCAATGTGAGACCAAGAGACTCAATGACTTTGGCAGGCATAACATTGTCAGATGCACCTGAGTCTATTATACAATTACTCAGCTTGTGGCCATTGATTAACAGGGAAACATATAAGGGTTCTATTTTTCTAGAAGTAGCTAGAGGAGTGATAATCATATTATTTGGAATAGGTGTATTCATTGAAGAATCAAAAGTTACTTTTTTGGCCTTTTGTCCTAAAGGGATGGTCTGATTTTTAACATATTGGACTAGCTTGTTTAATTGATCTGGATTGGATTGAAAATATTCAAATTTAGACATCTGTATTTTTGTCTTTTTGACATGATCAATTATATCAAATGGCTGAATCGAGCTAGGTACAGAGAAAGGTACTTCAGCTTTCTGAGTTTAGGAGGGATGAGAGGTGGGTTGGTTTGCAAATTAGAAGTAAAAGGGGAATATACAACAGATGTATTTACCTTTTGAGTGATTACCAAATATTTTGGTTGAAAGGACAAAGTTGTCCCATGCTTGACAATTGTGACTGCTGGCTGTGGTTGTTCTTCCATCTTTTCTTTATCATCTTATTGGACTGATTGATTCTTAGACTTGGTAAACACTGCATATGATCCATCTAAAGCTTCTCCTTTGCTTCTGGGTTCATCCTGATAATTTAGGAAACCAATGTGGGAGTCGCTAGCTGATTCTTATTGACTGTCTTCAATGGTATCAGTGTCATCTTCTTGATTTAATTCAGGTTGATAAGAGAATTTTGATTCTGCTTCAAGGTATCCCATTACTGAATTAGTTGGAGGAGCTTCCAGGAAAATTTTTCCTTGTGGGGGAGGAAGGTGATTTTGTTGTCCTTGGTTTCTAGCAACATTGCCTTGATATGACTTATTTTGGAATGTTCTTGATTATGTAGGAGCAGAAGACATTCTTTGAGCCATTTGCTTTTTGAAGGCAAGGAGCTCATTTGCTAATTTTTGCACCATTGGATCTGTGGTGCTTGTAGATGCAAATTCAGAAGATGATGAAGCTCTGTTTCTATTTGGACCTCTTCTTATTTTCCTTGCTAAGATGAGATCATCTTCTACTTTAGTGGCCAAAAGTTGAGCTACAGCGAGATCTATTTGGCCAGCACGTCTCAAGAGGAAACTAATTTTAGGTACCCGAGAATTAATGAAAAAGCATTTGAGATTCTCAGCTGTAGGTCTGGCAATCATAGGAATTCTATTTCTTAACTTGTCAAATTTAGCTATGAAGTCTCTCATAGGCTCATGTGTCTCTTTTTTCATTTGTGTAAGCTGAGCCAGAAGTGTATGTGCATCTTTTGCAGGTTTGAATCTGGCATTAAACTTAGCTTTCAAAGTATTCCAATCAGTCATAGATCGAGCCTGTAAATGCTAAAACCAATATGTAGTAGGACCTTGTAGTATTTCAACAAAAAGTCTAACTTCTACATCTTCAAACTCTACTCTGATTACTCCACAAGCTATACTGAATGCTGCAATGTGTTCATTAGGATGAACTTTCCCATCACCGTAGAATTTAGGGAAATTCTTCCTAGAACTGCATGGAAGCTCATGTAGAGGAGGAGTAAGATTGAGAGGACTGAAAACATTACCCTAGGGGCCTTGAACTACCATTATAGGATACTAAAAAGGAGGGATAACAAATCTCAAAGGGTTAATTATAGGCACAACTTTATCAACAACAAAAGTAGATACTTCATCTAGTAATGGAGATCTGGATTTAGTAGGAGGGAAGCTCTTGGTTCGTTGGAGATGAGATGGTGAAGGAAATAGATCAAAATCACTTTGTTGTGCCAACTTGAACACAAGATCAATGACACCTTTATCCCTTTAGCTTCGTGTATACCTTGAATCTGCCAGATTGTAAAACAATAATGGAAAAGATTTGACTTTGCTTTAGTTAAAGCTTGAGGCTTTAAACTGTGCATTCTTTTCTTGTGGTATGGATGTGAATAGAATGGATAGACTATAAATGGATAATGGGTATATCCCCAATGGAGTTGCCAAAAACTATTGGTTGAATATTTTGTCTATCAGCGTACTGGTAAACAAACTAGGTCTTATCAGCCAAAGCAAGAAGATTAGTCATCCTAACGTGTAAGTTTATCACATCAGAAGGAGACTGCTCTCTCCTCTCATCAAGGGGAGGTTCCTTATGGATATGCTATGTATATGTATAAATATAAAATAATACTCAAGGGTAGGACCGGGTATCCATCTCTCTTTCTTCAGAGATGATGTATACAAAACAAAGGAAAAACTCAAGGAATGACAGACAACTCTCCTCTTCTTTTAGGAAAAACTATTTAGTCAGCCACAAGAATACCCTTGGAAATAAAAGCAGAATGTAATTGAAGTATGGTAATTAGCAAATGGAAATAGAACACAAAGTCTCTATCATAAAATTCTCAAGAGTAATATACGAAGGGCAATGAAAGCTCAAAGTCTTTTCAAAGTCCTTTACACAACAATTAAAAAGCAAACACACTGAAGGTAGTTATGGGGGAAAAAACTCACTCCACAGTTGATTCTTTAGGACACCTTCCTGACTAATTTACTAATCCCACTTATTAAATTAATGAAATAGAAAAGATATCACAACACAAAGTCTAAAAAAGTCCCTTGTTTTCATTAACAGAATATGATCAATAGACTGAGCACAAAGTCTCAATGATGCCTCTCAATTTTGGCAAAGTTCCGTTTTGATTTTCAAAAAGAAGATCCTTTTTACAAATTAAAGAAAGTCCCTTATATAGCCACTTCAAGAAGGACTCAGGAACAATAATACATCATGATGCATTGGGAAATGTTAGGAAGACCAGCTAGAATTTTGGGGCCTTTTACCCATTTGATCTTTTCAATGTAGATGAACAAGCTACGTAATTGAAAGATTACAACTTTCAATGTCCAGCTATCGGTCTGATCTTGTCTTCATTATTGTTCCTTTCCAAATTGATTCAATCGAGTCCTGGATTCATCCATTATTCTATCTTTCCTTGCTTTCAGCTAGTTTTTGTCTTAAATTCTAGAAATGCATTCAGGTCTATGGATCAAAGGATCAATGGCTATTTTACTACCTTTAAAATTGACGTTTACATGCCAGTCAATATGCTTCCAACGGCTAGTCAGCTATGCTGAATTTGACATCTTTGTGGGCATCACCCCTTAGTCTTCTTTTGACTTTCAGCCCTACCCAGTCAGCTTGGACTTACCCTTTTAGATTTTGAGAAATGACCTATGTTCGAATAGTCCTTTATTTTGGCCACCAAGAGTCCCCTGCAAGGGTACCTACCCTCTGGGGTCCTTTGGTAGCCCTTTGGTTTTAACAATCCCTGCATACAAATCCTTCAGGCAAATGTTCCCTGTAGACATTTCCCTGGGGATTATTTTCAGGTATTTGGTTTAAAAGCTCCTCACGGGTAATTTCACAAACATTTGTCCTACAAAAAATTCCCACAGACAAAAAGTCCATGGAATTATGTGAACAAGTCTTTGGAGTTTGCCCACATTTATTTCTTTGAAAATTTCTTTGGGGTCCTTGGCCATTTGGAATTCTTTCAGATTTTTTGTCTGAAGGAATTCCTTCAGACAAAAATCTAAAATAATTAAGTCTTAATCAAATTTTTTAAAATGCCTTAGACAAATCTAAAAGAATTACCTTTCAGCTTCTTAGAAAAATGATCCTCCAGAAAGGTGATTTTCTTGATTAAGTGCCCTCCATAAGGGCACTTGTCCTTTGGAAAGTCTTCTTTTGCATTGAACCACCCCTTTGAACTTAGACAATGAACCATTAGTTGAACCGGTTCAACGGTTCAATGAAGTGTGCCAAGTCCTTTTGAACCAAAAGCCGATGAACCATCCAATGAACTTTGACATTGAACCAATTGGTTGAACCAAAATGGTTTAAGCCAATGGTTCAAGCTGATGGTTTAATGAATAAAACAAGCCGATGAACTAAGCATTGAATCAAGATGTTGAACTTGCCTTTGAACTAAACCATTGAACTGTTCTTTTGGTTGAACCTTTCATTGAACCTTGAACCCATTGAACCTTTGAACCAAAATGGTTCAATGGTTGAGTTCAATGGTTTAATTGAATGATTTGGCCAAATGTCCTTGAAGCTGATGAACCAATTGAAGTGAATGAACTTTGAACCATTTTGAAGCACTTAACTCTTACCGAACATGAACTTTTTGAACCTTGAACCTGTTGAACCTTTGAACCAAAATGGTTCAATGGTTCACTTCAATGGTTCAATTTCCTTTTTGCACTTAGATGCTTGCCAATGAAGATTTTCACTTGAACCAAAACTTTGAACCAATCCCAGAAAATGAACAAATGTTGAAAATCAATTCTTTTGACTGAAAACAACCTGCAGAAGTCTTTGAAACTATATAAATGAACCTGCCTATAGAAACTAAAAATACAAAGTCCATAGAAATGAACATGTAAAATCCATTGAACTTGACTTGCAAAGTCTGTAGATTTTTTGAGAAGCTCTAAAAATGAGAAATCTAAATATCTAAGACAAATTTTTGAAAATGGAAGATACAATTTTGGTCTGTAAAACCAAAATAATTCAAATGTTGTTACAAAAATGATTGTTATTTTTGGGAGACAACATACCATACACACGTTTCTATTATGTATTACATATCATCATGAAGTTCCTTTTATCATCTTACATCTATTTTTAATGTGTTATTCATTATGTCTCTTCATGTGTCAAATTTAAAGTAACTAAAGAAGCTATCTCTCATACTTACCTCTTTCTCTTGATGCAAATTATTGTTCTAACTTATCATGTCATCATTTTTCTCCTATAGTTTTTATTAAATATTTAATGACATGGGAAAAAGATAAATAATATGTTAAGAATTTATCCTCAAAATAAATATTAATACCCACTCCTAATCCCCTTTATGGGAACATCATGGTCCTTATTTCCTAACTTGATACCCAAGCCAATTATGTTGAAATTGGGGATTATGCTTGGGCACATCCAAAAAAGATTGATTAATCTCTATATGTCACTCTAGATGAACTTAATAAATCATCATTTATCAATCATTAAAATGTTTTTTATTTTATCATTTCATATATCCCTATTTCTACACCCTTAGTTACCTCTACCCTCCCATTACTAAACCAATACTTCTCTTGATTAATCTTTTCTTATTTTGAAAACTAAACTAGCTAATATTGAGAAAACCATTTCTCATACTAGTAATTTATTATATTCTTGTACCTTATTTCACAACCCCTTAGCAACTCAAATTACTTATTATACTCTTCTAATTGGATTTATGTATCATAAGGTTCCTCTTCATGAAGGCAAATGTGATCATGAATAACTTTTGTGTGCCTTTCATGTAACTTGTCTAGATTCTGTAGATAATGACATATTGTTAACCAAGCTCTTTTTATGAAGTCTCAAAGATTATTTTATTATATGGTACTATGATCTTCCTCTTAAATCAGTTATAGATTCTAATCATTTATAATTTAGTTTTTGTCACATTTTTCTATCAATATTGGTGAGAAATTATCCTATGCTCAAATTGCAAATCTCAAACAAGGCCCAAAAGAGATAATTAGTATGTTCTAAGATATAAGACCATGTTAGTAAAAATAAAAAATAAAGTGGTTGATAAAGATAATCAATACATTTTAACTCAAATTTTGATTACTCCTCTTTAATAGTCTATCATGTTTTATAAGTTTAAATCCTTTGATGAACTATGACATATAGTTAGAGAATGAGAGGTCATATTGTTTACATTATATAAGCTCAAATATAGATCTAATGATACTTATAATTTAACTATCAAGTTTCAATTCAAGCCTAATTATAATATCAAAACTAATGAAATAAAGCTAATGGGATGTGGGTGTATTCGTTAAGTGGCTTGACTATGTCCAACCCCACCCAGGTTCAAATCCCATTGTGGTATGGTAGGCCGGTGGTGGCCTTTGGTGATTTAGGTTGACCCATGGTGGATGTTGGTGATTTAAGTATCATTTTTATATAGTTATCTTTGGAATTTTGCCCTTAGTTTGTTCCCTAAAATTAGTTGTAGCTTCGATCAAAAGATCTGCATCTATCTAAAAAAAATTAATGAAAGAAAATTGACGTTAAAATTATAGTTAATTTTATATCACAAAAACTCAAAAGATTTAACTAAAAACTCCAAAAACGAGTAAATTTTTAAGGATACCTTCACCTCTTCATGTTCTACTAAAAAATATCCTTGAATTTTATGTTATTACGCTTCCTCCACCATTGTAAATATATCTATCTAGACCTCAATCTATAATGTTGGTGGAAATGCATTTTATGATTATCATATATATGTTGAGAATTCCGCTAATATATGTATGAATATAAAGAATAAACTTGAAGACATCATTGATGAGAACATTATTGACATTGGTATACCTAATGATAAGGCTAAGCTACAAGTAAATGATAATGCAAATTCTAAAAATTGATAATGATACTTTTCCTAATAAGGAAGCACAAGCTAAAAAGAATTTTTTTGAAGTCCATTATGCATATAATGATCATACTTATCCATATTCATATGGACATATAATTGATAGCATCATTGGTATAGTTACAACCAAGGTAACATCATACCCATTTATTACATTCAATGATTCTAAAATTGTTGATGATTGTGATAGACATGCATTATTCATTCGATCATATGCTGTCATGTAACTAATCCATATTATTATGATAGATAATGGATCAATTAAAATTGTGTGCACCATAACACTTCTACTTTATCTTAGGTATTCAAATTAAGATATACATCATACATCTAGAGTTATGAAAGAATCTGATGGTAATATATAAGATACTCTTGGACACATCATATTACCTTTATAAGTAGGACATTATATTTCACACTCTTTTGTTAGTGTTACCAATCACATGTATTTGATATATTATTAGGGAGACCTTGGTTATATAAAATTAGAGTAGTTACTTCTAAAGTTCACAAATGTCTAAAGTATATCCATGATAATCAAGTGGTTAAATTTTCAAGCATTAAATATGAATATCCTATGGAACCAATGGTACTTACTCCTTCCCCATAATAGTTGGTTGGCATAATCATTGAGAAAATTGGTAATGAGTTAGTTTATAAAACTATTCAAGATCATGATTTACATTCAAAGAGGCATATTCCAAAATTAGGGTTTACACTTACGAGAATGAGAATATTTCAGTTTCTTCACCTAGTCATAAGCATGAGGATATTATAGTTTATCCATATATTCTTGATCATGATAGGGTTACACATGAGCATGATAACTTGGTTATAAAAATCAATATATATATATATATATATATATATATATATATAATCTTAAGTAGAAAGTGGCACATAACATAAGGTATTTATATAATACTACAACATAGGTTATTCAAATGCCTTTTACATAGGTACAAGTTGATACATCATGTCCTCCCATGAATGAGGATACATGTTTGGATAAATATATGAGTAGTGGTTTAGAGGGTTGATTTATAGCACATGGTTCTTCTTTAGACTTAGAAGCTTATACACTTGGTACTTCTCTTACACAAGATCTTGTTCCTTCTTATTAAGGATTTACATATACATATGATGATTCTATTGATGATTTCATTGGTTGAATACATTATATCATTCCTTCCCAACCTTCTAGTTGGTCCAATGACCTTGATTATCTTCATTTCATAGTACCTTCTTGTACATAGTTTCTTTGCTCTTTTCTTTTATTACTTATTCTTCTACATCTAATTCAAATTTTATTTTATCCCTTGGATTTATCTTTCATTTTTGGGAAATTTATCCCTTATTTTATTCACCATAATTAAAAAAATATAAGACAATGATTTTACTAAGATTTCAATGTAAAACCTTCATGGTAACTCATTTTCTCATTATTGCACATTTATACATGCTCTAGCTCTCATTTTTACTTTCATGCTCACACCTATTTAATTTTACATGAGGTTACATGGCCATGCTTTCCATGTTTATTATAATAGATATATAGATAAATTGGGGAATTTTACTTACCTTTTTCTTGTCATGTTATGCTTCAACACCTTGTTCTATTTTCAAAACCTTGCTACTTGTCTTGTTTTTCGAATATTTTAAAACTTTATCTTATGCACATTTCACCTTAAAAATATTTCAAAATACAAAAACATTAATATATTCTAAAAACTACAAAAAAAATAATAATAATCATGATCTATAATCATATTCTCATGTTTTTGGATTACATTTTTGCATGTCATTTATCTTTATATCATATTTCATTAACTTTTTCAATATACAATGTTTATTTCAAGGTATCTAAGTGTGAAACATGACATATTTTTTATAAAAACAAGAAATAATCACACATAGAAGAATATATCTTGATAAATTTTTTTATTTATAATCAATTTAGATAAAATCTCATGAGATATATAATAGTGTATTATGCAAATATCCTCAAACTACATACCTATCCCTCTGCATTTTAAATCTCTATTTTTGAATGCAACATCATCATAGGGACCTATTATATAGTTTTTTTAATCATATAATAAAAATAATATTTAGATATTAGTTAGATTTGTAGTTAAGACATAATTTTACATGGTTTCAATGTTGGGCCAACCCTTTACCCAATAGTCCTGCTCAATTTGGGGCATCTTCTCATTTTATATGAATAGTTCTACAAGTTGTATTTATCCATAACTTCTTTTCCGTGTTGATCTCTAATGAAAATAAATGTCTCATTTTCATTCATGTTTTACATTTTTCATGATGAATATGTTATTTTATAACATGAACATAAATACATATGATCTAATTATGATAACTTCATTTTCTATATATGATTTCTTCATTCCATAACATGATTCAACTTGCTTGGATTTTAAATGTGGCCCTTGGCCTTGTTTATGTTCAAAATACACCCTCTTGTTTGTATGTATTCATCTTGCCATGTGTTTTTGGCTTTTGGAATTATATTTTTTTAATAATTTTACTTGTCCCTTATATTTAGCCTTTGGGAATTGTGTGTGGCATTCATGTAAATATTTCTAATTCTATGTGATAATTTACATGTCCCTTGTATGTGGCCTTTAGACCTTCTTATGTAATATTATGTGACTTTGCTTACATATTATTTATTGGATACTATGGTGGCATGAATTTTATCATGAAATACTATTTATCTATTACATATATATATATATATATATATATATATATATATATATATATATATATATATATATATATATATATATATATATGGTGTCATGATACATAGCATGCCCATACTACTTATGTGCTTCAATGTTTCATATTTTTAAAATATTATATTTACAATACATATTCAAACACTGGAAAGTTACATGATTTATACACTAATTTAATTATATATTCAAATTACATAATGCAATTTAATAAACATACTCTATATATGATTCAAGGTTACATCTCTAAAATTTCAATACAATTCAAGTATGCAACATGTTATTAAATGATTATATCTTTCATAAATGAGCTCAATTTTTTTTAGATAAGTGATTTTTAGGTAATTTTACTCATATAAAACTAGGGGAATCATAATGGGCTTATCTCCAAGCTTTTATATCAATATTTTTCAGATTTGATAGTTTACAATTTGCAAAAAATTAGAATTTTCATAGTATGGGGGCATTCATATTACTTATGCACTTCATTCTTATAGTTACTTGGGCATAGATACACTTATGAGAGTAAATTTACAAGAGTTCAAATAATTTTCAAAATATCAAATTGTCACTCTATATATTACATGGGACATGATATGCATTTACGATAAAGCTACTACTTTACAAAATTCATAATTCTCTTTTCCAAATTTTAAATTTTCAAATATTTACAGTTTGAATCTAGATCCATCTACAATGATGCAATTCATATATTTTAAGTGGACCAAATTTTAGATTATTAATGCTTAATATATTAGTTTCACTTTAGTGATCCATGTACTAGCTCCCATCTATCCTTTATAGTTCATCAATTGACCCACATGAGAGCTTAGTGAGCTCAACATTTTGGTTTCACTTCATCAAACCAATTTGTTGGTTCTCATATCTTTAAACATTATAGAGTAATCTATCAGGGTTGGACCATTTCATATTTAAAAATAAATAAAATTCACTAATTATTCTATTTAGACTTGATCACTCTAAATTTACCACATGTTTAGCATTTCTCCACATGCCTCAACAAGGAGTCATGCACATCTCCATGACAAAGACAAAGTGTGTATACACACTTATGTTTGTATTTTATTTAGTCTAGTAATTATATGCATCATTAAAATAATGTGGATGTAGACAATAAATTTTAACCAATAAATGTTTGACAATTTTTGGAGATCTAGATTGTACCCTAGCAAGGCAAGGGATTGTTCAAGTCCTTTACCCAAATCTAGCTCAACATGAGAATGACCCTAGGTTGTGGGTATCCTATAATAGGGTCAGAACTCTAGGATTTTTTATGAGGCTATCTCCTCATATTTCATAATTTTGGACCTTTATTTCTAAAATCTAAAACTGGTTGGGATGAAAAAAGTCAAGAAATTTATATTAAGTAAAGCCCATTCTAATATGTGGTGAGCACCATGAATTTTTTAGATCCACTCTTAAGATTAGAATATTTAACACATTAATGGAATATGAAATAAGATAATTCAATTATTAATATAGTTTATATGCAATAATATTTCATATAAAGGTTATTTTGATGCACTCAGACTAGGGAATAATGAAAATAAGGTCTGGTTGAAAACACTTAAATTCGACTATCCACTATATTCTTGAGAAATTAATGCTAAGACACATTATATGACCTAAAAATAAATTTTATATCACTTGGGTTGAGCTTTGATATGTAAAATCAAGATAATTACCACATTTTCATATCATATAAACACAAAACACTAAATACCACTTATTAAATAACTATAAAATGATTTATTCATTACTCCAAAAGGTGTAGAATAGAATTTTGGCAGAGTCTAGTCATACCAACTTGAGGGATGATAATAAATATTTCAAAGTATATATTCATATAATAAAGGAAGTAAAAGAGAGGGAGTTTTTGTTCTCAAAAGGGAATCAAATGAGTTCAAATCCATTTGAAATGTATAACTGCCTCCAAAAATTAAGCTCATTCAAACCCTTTTGATTGATTCTAGATAATTTAAGTGGTTGCAAAATTACATTGGTGTTACTTCTTGTTATAATGGTAAAGTAAAGCTATTCAAAGCTTTATTCCACCATCCATGTAGTTATAACAATTAGGCTAGTCTACTAGAATATTTTTTTATTGTTAATTGTTCCCAACTAGTTTGTTATGGTGTGCACAGTGAAGAGAAGGGGTCCTTTTCATGCAGTTGGTATTGGAGATGAAACCATTGGGGGATATTTGTATCCATTCATGGAACACTTTGAAAATATATAACCTTATAATAATGGCAAACACAGTCATAGAAAGATCCCTTTATGACATAAACCCTTGATCCAAAGGTCCATATTTAGCCACATTAACATTCCTTTTATGTTATTTTTTACTTTACTACATGGATTATGGCCTTTTAATGGTGTTTGATTAAGATTATATGGAAACATGATAAACTTTTAATACTTACATTTACTTCCATTGAAAACTGGCCTTGGCTTTTCAACCTTTATTTTTATGGGTTATCGATACTAGCTTAGATAATTGACTCATTAACCCATATCACACCATTGATCCTACTCGGTATGAATGACTATGAATCATTAATCTATATTTAACCTATTAATATCTGTTTGAGATGGTGCCACTTGATAGTGTCACATTTTAGTTTATGATCCACTATAAGTCTATCAACTCTAGCACTTATGCCACACGTCAATATATCAAGCTCTTTGAATATTTGATTCATCTCATACCATTAGATCAAGATGTATGATGCAACATGGATTGTTAGATTTACTAAGACCCACTATTTTAAAATTAATGTATATTTCAAAAGATTATGTACCATGAGATCAAGATGTCCATGCTCCTATCAAATGATGTTTATGCGACCATAATTGATGTTTGCATAACCATCAAATTTACGGTCAAAAGGATTTGTTTTAATTAGGATTTATTTTAACATTTGTGAAAACATATTAATCTATTGGTTCAAATTTATAAGCTTATAAATTGAGCTATAAATCTTTCACGGGCATAAAAATTTCATAGGATGATCTTGGTATGTAGAACTACCTAACATTACAATCCTTTAGCTTGAGGGGGCTTCTTGAGTGAAGATACAAATTGCACAAATAATATAGTCCATTTGTTTCTAAAATATGTCCTAGTGATATTCTAGTCTCCAAAGATTTCATAATTAACCCTTTGCTTAGCCCTTTAGATTTATGATGATCTCTCAAGACTTTATCAATATAGTCCATGCCCTTACAGGCTCACGAGCACCATGATATCCTACTTGGATCCCTCAACTTGCATTACTGGACCCATTTTTAAGACATTAGGTATTATAATTAATTATGAACCTTCTAGGATTCTCCTTATAACTATAGGAAAATCTTGATATATGGGTAAAAATAGCCAACACTTTTGGTGACTCAGCTAGCTTGACCAACCTGCTAGTCATGGGACTTAGACTTTGATCAAGTTTTTTCAAGATGACTAAATAAATAGAATGATACTTACAAAAAGACTCTATTTAAATTTTAGAAATACTTTTTGGATTAATGGGGGGAAAACAACAACAAAGCTACAAAATAGACCAAACAAAAACAAGAAAAACAAACATAATAATCTATAAGAGCACTTGGAGGAAAGATAAACCTATCTACCTATGTAGAAGGGGAAAGATACAAAACTAATAGTAAAACTAAAGATACTTCCTATTAATAGGAATGAGAAGGATATTTCCATTCAATATGGAAATCTCAAAGGCATTTCTCTCTTTGAAACTTGTGATTACATAGGGTCCACTCTAAAGCCTATCAAACTTGGAGTGTTTTCCTAATTTTATACGGTCCTCATCTCATTTAAGGACTATGTTACCTTGTTCAAATGTCTTTGAGGAAGCTCTTTTATCAAATTAATTATTCACTTAGTTCTATTTAGATCACATGGTATTCATGACATCATCTCTTATATCCTCTAGTCTTATTAGTTTATTCATCCTGACCTCCATTGCATCACTTTCTAGAAGCTCTAGTTGGTGTGTAATCTCTAAATCTAGAAGCTCTAGTGAAATTGGTAGCCTTAATTATCTTCTATAAAATAAGAGATAAGGTGAATGATTAGTGTTTTTATTTAGAGTGATCCTATCAACCCATAAGGTAGTATTCAACTTTGTATGCCAAGATCTCTGATTATCTTCCATTGTTCTCTTGATAATCTGAATCACATTCTTATTAGTGGACTCAACTAGTCTATTAACATATGAATATTGGTTTGATGAAGATGTTAGATAGATAAATTGCTCAATATACCATTAGAATACCTTTGTAATTATAAATTCCAAATCATTTTTTGATATTATAGTGGAAGGTGTTCCAAAATAGGTCACTAGACTCTCATAAAACTCAATCACAGAGTTCTCATTTGCTTCCTTCAAGGGAACTAATTCCACTCACCTCGTTAAGTAATATGCATCTATTAAGATCCATTTATGGCTAGCAATGGATGGAGGATGAATCATGCCAATACAGTCTAAACCCCATTGCATGAACAGTTGTTCATCCTGAATAGGCTTTAGTGGCATACTAGCTAGTTTTTGTTTCCCTACAAACATTGCACATTTTGCACACTTCCTTACCCATGAATGTGTATCTATAAATAAATTGGGAAAAAATAACTTTCTCTAATGATTTTTTTAGCTGTGGTCTTGGCTAAAAATGGCCTCAAAGAGGACTATCATGATTTTTTTTGAGAAGCTTATCGAATTGGTTACTTTCAACACATCTTAAGAGCATACCTCCAATGCCCTTTTTGAATAGTACTCCATGAATCAAAATGTATGACACTTATTTCAAGCTAAAGTTTATTCTTTGTGATGCATTCAAACCCATTAGACATTCTTTATTTAAATAAATCTAGTAATATCTTATGTCTAACTTGTAAGAGGAGTATTTTTAGGTCCATGTTGAGTGTCTTGAATTACCAAAATTGTCTCTTTTTCTTATTTCAAATATTTTACAAGATGTTCACATAATCCTTTAACTTGGACTAGATTTGTGAACTTGACTTCAATTTCATACTTCAAGCACTTAGTGACCCATCCATATATATTTTCATTTAAGTCTCTATTGAAGATAAAATTCTTCACACTTGGATGAGTTACCATTAGTATAATCTAATTGTTTGAAAATATATGTCTAAATTTATTCAAACTTCTTATAAAAAAAATTACATATTTAAAAAAAAAATCTATATATTTCCTCATAACCTTCCAGATCTTGATTGAAGAAAGCAATAGGTTGCTCTAGAACTTCATCATTTTGTTTCATAAGCATGGCTGAAATTGTAGCTAATGTAGAGAAGGCATAAAAATAGAATTATTTATTGAAATTTGGATTTAGAAGTGTGGGGGAATAGGATATGGCCTCCTTTAGGGCCTCAAATATTATCTTACCTTCTCTTGTCCATGTAAAATCTTTTCCTCTTCTCAATATATTAGTGAGGGGCTTGACCAATTTTGCAAATCCTGGAATGAACCTCCTGATGAAATTGATCTTGCCCAAGAAGTTCTAAAATACTTTATTGTGTTTAGGAAATGATAGAGTGAGGATTAATTCTATCCTCTCTAGATCAATTTAAAGACCATATTTGGACACCACATGCCCAAGAACTCTTCCTTCATGTACTGAAAAAATGCATTTTTTTGTATTCAATGAAAGTCCAAAATGTTTACATCTATCAAAAACATCTCTCAAGTATGTTAGATGATCATTAGGATTATTTGAAAATATTTTTATATCATCAAGATAAGCTAAAAACATATCATTTAAAAGACCATGAAAAGCAACATCCATTGCTCTTTGAAATGTGTCTCCAACATTGGAGAATCCAAAGGAAATTTTAACATATGTACAGGTGCCCTATTTTGTAGTGAAGGAAATCTTATGCCTATCTTCTTATTTTAACATGATCTAATTATAGCCAAAATAACCATGAAGCAATGAAAACCTTAGAGATCCTTATACTTTTTGTAGAATTTTATCCATGAAGGGAAGTGGGTAATGGTCCTTTAGGGACACCTTATTGAAGTCCCTGAAGTCAACACATAAATGAATCTCTTAATTTTTATTCTTTACTGTCATAAGGTTTTCCACCTATGAGGAATGCTTAATTGAAAATATTATCTTTGATTCAATCAATTTATAGAGTTCTCTCCATATAAGGTCCTCCAATTTTGGATTTATAGGCCTTTGTTTATGCCTGACTAGCTTGAGATTGATTTTTAATTTAATGGTGTGTTGTGTAAGTCAAACCCCTTCAAGTCTTTATACTCCCAAGAAAATACATCAAAAAATTCTTAACATGAAGCAACAAATGCAACTCTTTTCTCTATTGTATTAATTTTTCCTATCTTTAGCGATTTGTCCTTAAAGATCTATATATTTTCATAGTGTTCTTACTTACATAAGATGTATGCTTTCCCTTTTATTAATTGGTAATCTTCATTTAATATGTTTTATAATGTCACATTCCCTTTGGGTAGCTTATTAGATCTTAATTTTACTATCTGATCATCATATTAATTTTGGAACTTGTCTTGGTTCCTATGGTATAATTCTACCTCTTGCATTAGAAAACATATGATTTTATAATCATTATCAAAGACTTACCAAATCACCTCATCATTAGGTATATCTAGTCTATATATAACCTTGATATTGTATTATATTTGGTTGCCTTTGACTCCTTCTGCAATCTCATATTGGGCACCAATGGTAGCAAGCCTATTTGCATCTTGGTTTGCTTCTCTTGGTATGGATTGGATATTAAATGCCAAAAAATCCTCCATGAGGTCACATATTTGATGCTTATAGGATTTTTAATGGTGATTCTTGAATGCACTTAGGCCTCTAACTTGTTTCCATATAAGCCCAATGTCCCCTTTGACTTTGAGGAGCTTGACACCTCTCTTTTTTGCTTCTTGAAAAAGAGCTTCTTATTCAATTGTCTTTGAGGTTCAACTAAATTGAAGCCTTAAAGATGAATGGTATTTTTGACCTGAGGGTGAAATCAGCATGGCTCCCACTTCACTTCCATTCTTTGACCTTGAGTCATCAAATAAAAAAGTCCATATACCATCCTCTTCTTGAGCAGTGTTAGTTAATCAAGGTATATCAGTGCCTTCTTACATGCAATACACTCCCAATTCAACCTCATCAATGTTGTTATAAGGATAAAATCCATGATTATGATCTTCCCATTCATCCAAGCATAGATATAAAATGCCTTTAAGATGATCATGGGGTTCTTATTTATTAACCTCTTCAACCTCTTTAAATATGGCACAATTGGTATTTACAAGATTAGGCATATAGGGTTCTATGTGGAACCTGGAGATAAGCTTAGATATTATAGTGACTTTGGTTCCATATCTAGTTCTTAAAACTATGTATGACCAATCAAATGACAAATATCCTCCAATATTTGTAGTAAAGTCCCTAGACAAGCATATGGAAAAATATGGAGGTAGGTATATCACCATTACATCTTGATTAATGACACAATTTGGACAGGTTGCCAATGTGATATGAAGATATTTTAAGATGCCTACTATCTTATTGGGGGAGCCATCCAATTGGAGAACACATTTTTTGTTAGGCACATATTTGAGTCCAAGCTCATCTGCTATGGCTTTAGGTATCATTAAGGTTGAATCACTTATATATATCATGCAATTATGCACTAAAAAATTCCCTATAATGACTGATAGATAAAATTTGGGGGCTTAACAACCTTAAAAAGATGAACAACATTTTGAAATTAAAATTTGATTAGGGACTTGGTTAGAGGCTTGATTAGGCTAACTATTATTGATGAAAACAATACTTACCTTGCCTCTATCTTTTCCACATGAGAAAGTTTGGAAAGATCTTGTTGGAGAATCTCCTTTTACTCCAGGATAGACAGATCATCATACATGGACATAGTTACAATATCCTTCTTAAAATGATCCACAATATTAAAGGGAAGATTAGTACCTTTTGATTTCACCTTGGAAGTAGAAGAATCACTTGGCATTTGAGTAACATGAGGAAAAAAGGGGGAGTTATATTGATATCCATGAGGTAGAGGTACTTATTGATTTGTAGGAGCTTTAACAGCGATATTTGAAGAAGTGGGTTGTTGACTAGCCTATATAGATGATGAAAAAATCCTAGGTTACCCCAAGTTGTCTTCCAACATTTTATTTTTATCCATTTTTTGAGATGAAATTGATTCATTTGTATTTTGTGAAGCTTGTCCCATATTAGCTACTACATGCTCAAAAAAATGTTCCCCTTCTTTAAAATTCATGCATGTGGTATCAGTTGATGCTTTAGCCATGTTCCTTTTATTATTAGTTTTGAGCTTATGATAGTGACATGGTAGGCATTCTATCTTGACTCATTTGGAGGGCTTATGTTATAGGAGGCATCATATCATGACCTTGGAATGAAGGAAAACGCCTCCAATCAAGGTCTTGATACATGTCTCTAGTAGTGGCCATCACCATCTCACTAGACTGTCCCCATGATTGCCATTGATCTTCTTGAGCATAGTTATTCTAAGTTAGAATAACATCTCTAGAATTACTTGGAGCATTATGATTGTATTACCTTGATTGAGGATTCCTCCCTTGTCCTTGTTGATTGGACTAATAGGGAGGCCTATTATACTGATAATTTTGATTAGTATTCTGATATGGCTTTTATGATGGAACTTGTTGCCTTTCTATTACAACCAACTTGTTGTTCTGAGCTTTGAGAAGAATTTTTATCTTCCCCAATCTATCAGTTTGATCATCTTATATTAGATAAAACTTTGTTGAATTTGGAACTAGAGAAATAGTTGGAGTAGGAGGATATATCTTTGGAAAGAGAGGCATCGATGGCCTTGGAAACAACTTGCCAACTTGTATAAGGAAAATTTTAGCCTTAATTTCTACTTTAAAAGCTTCAAGTAGAGTGTTCCCTCCCATGGATTGAATCATCATGACTACATATGAATTGAGAGATTTTAGATAGTACAAAAAAACATAGTTGGGTGTAGGATTGATCATTGCGAGAATTCTATCCCAAGTCTTCTACAACCTATAGTTGAAATCCACCATGAATTCATGATTTAATCTCTTGATTGTTGTAAGATGTTCCACTAGTGAGATGTGATCACTTTTATCCTCAAAGTGTTTGCATAATACCTATCTAAATTCATCCCAATTGTTGATCTATGTAGGATCCAATCCTCTATATAATTGAATTCATTTGCATTTGAAAGAAGTTGCTAACAACCTCATTTATATATTTTCTTGAGTCACATGATGCAATAAACATAGGTTAGCAATATCTACAATATGATTTATAGGAGTAACTATATTTCATCCTATAAAATAAGGTAGAGCCTTCAAAGTTAAGATTATAATATCATTCCATTGGATAAGGTTCAGAGGACTACCACCATTGAATGACACAAAGGCTTGTCTTCTAGGAACAACCATCTGAGGTATGGGATTTATAACATATTTTGGCTAAACAATATTGGCCTGAATAGGAGGAACAAGAGGCATAGGTGTAGGATTTGATTGAGAGGATTTATTTTTCTTTATTGATTGAAAAGATAGCTCAGAGAAATATATCCCTTTCTCTTTTTTAGAGGATCTTGTGACAACTCTTAGGGGCATAAAAATATGCAAATCTAAAAATGAAACTCTAGAATTTTCCACTATACTTAGATATGGAAAATTATGTAAATAGGGTGTCCCATCTGGCATGACATAACTATTGGAGATCTAGATTGTACCCTAGCAGGGCAAGGGATTATTCAGGTCCTTTACCCAAATCTAGCTCAACATGGGAATGACCCTAGGTTGTGGGTATCCTATAACAAGGTCATACCTCTAGGGGTTTTTATGAGGCTAGCTCCTTAGATTTCATAATTTTGGACCTTTATTTATAAAACCTAAAATTGGTTGGGATGAAAATATTCAAGAAATTTTCATAAAGTAAAACCTATTCTAATACATGGTGATGCGCCATGAATTTTTCAAATCCAATCTTAAGCTCAGTCTTTTTAACACACTAATGGACTATGAAATAAGCTTGTGAAATGATTACTATAGTTTCTATGCAATAATATTTCATATAGAGGTTAGTTTGATGCAATTAGACTAGGGAGCAATGAAAATAAGGTTTGGTTGAAGACACTTAAATTCAACTATCCACTATATCCTTGAGAGATCAATGCTAAGACACATTATATGACCTAAAAAGAAAGCTTATATCACTTGGGTTGAGATTGATCATACAAAAGGAAGATAATGACCACATTTTCATATCATACAAACACAAAACACTAAATATTGATTAGTAAATAACTACAAACTACTCTATTCATTACTCCAAGAGGTGTAGAATACAATTTTGGTAGAGTCTAGTCATAACAGCCTGAGGGATAATCATCAATAACTTGAAGGCTATATTTATAGAAGAAAGGAATCAAGAGAGAGGAATTTTTGGTGCTCAAAAGGTAATCAAATGAGCTCAAATCCATTTGAAATGTTGTTATAACTACCTCTACAAATTAAGCTCATTCAAACCCTTTTGATTGATTTAGGCTATTTAAAGTGGTTGCATAATTACAATAATGTTCCTTCTTATTAAAATGGAAAATTCAAGTTGTTTAGAGATTTATTCCACCATCCATGTAGTTAAAATGACTAGGCTAGTCTACTAGAATCTTGTCTTGTTGTTAATTGTTCCTAACTAGTTCATCATGGCATGCATTGTTAAGAGAAGGGGTATTTTTCATGTAGTTGGTCTAGGAGATGAAACTATTGGGGGATACATGTATGCCTTCATGGCACCCTTTGAAAATCTAGCTCCTTCTAATAATGGTGAACATAGTCATAGAAAGATCCCTCTATGACACAAACTCTCAAGCTAGAGGTCCATATTTATCCCCATTGGTGGTCCCTTTATGTTATTTTTAATTTATTGCATGGATTATGTCCATTTAATGGTGTTTTATTGAGCTTATATGGTGATAAGACCTTGAAATACTTAAATTTTCTTCTATTCAAAACTAGGCTTTGCTTCTCAACCTTTATTTTTATTGGTTGCCGATACTAGCTCAGATCATTGACCCATATTTCACCATTGATCTTGATCAATATGAATGACTATGAGTCATTGATATATCTTTTACCTATCAATCTCTCTCCAAGATGGTACCACTTGATAGTCCTGCATTTGATTTCAGGATCCACTAATAATTTGTTAGCTTCAACACTTATGCCATGTGTCAATTTATTGATCTCCTTGACTATTTGACTTATCTTGTACCATTATATTAAGATGTATGATGCAATGTAGATCATTAGATTTATTGGGACCCACAATTACTAATGGATATTTTATGAGCTTAAATTTGATGTCTATGCTCTCATCAAATGATGTTCATGAAACCATCATTGACGTTCATGCAAACATTAAATTTAAGATCAAAAGGTTTTGTTTTGGTAAGGATTTATTTTGTTGTTTGCATGAATGTCTTACTCTACTAGTTCAAATTTAGAAGCTTATAACTTGATCCAAAAAGCTCACACAAGCATGAAAATTTTATAAGATGATCCTAGTATGTAGAACTACCTGGTGCTAAAATCTTTTGGCTCATAGGGACTTCCTAAGTAAAGATAAAAATTGCATAAATGATTTAGTCTATTTATTTTTAGAAGATATCTTGGTGACGGTTTGGTCTCCAAATCTTGCATAATTCACCCTTTGCTTAACGCTTCAAACTTTTGATGATCTCTCAAGACTTTGTCAATATGGTTCATGCCCCTATAGGATCACAAGCACCATGAGATCCTACTTGTATCCCTCTACTTGCATTTCTAAACCCATTTTAAAGCCATTGGTTTTTCTACTTCATCAAGACCCTGTTAAGCTTCTCCTTCCATCTATAGGCAAAACTTGATATGTGGGCCAACATGGACAAAAACAATGCTTATTCTTGAGATCTTTACCTTGTATAGCCAATTCACCATTATGATAACCCATAATCTTTAAGAAAACCTTAAAAGTCTTGTAACTACTAATTACATATTCTAAATTTCCCTATTGTATCTTTATTCATCCATGTTTAGTAGATATTTTATTATCACTTTTAATTCAAAAACCTCTATCATTTTATGTTAAGTTTTTTCTAGGTAGATAGGGGTGTAATATGTACCTATATAGTAGTCTGAACTTATCTACCATGCTCTAATGGATATATTTTTAAAATGATACACTTCCTAATGACTTTCCCATGCATACTGATAGGTGAGTTATTGAAACCATATTAGATCAATTAATGGTTAAGTGGTGTTATATATGTACCCTTAATACATTAAATTACATTGGTTAAATAATAATATATTTTATTATTTATCATGAGTTTATCCTCATGTAAATAAATAATAAAATATATTAAATGAGTTTTGGAGAGGTTAGAACCATTAATGTGGTGGTTGGAAAAGATCACATTATAATGGTTAGATTACCTTGCCTTAATAATGAAGAGTTTATATTGTAAGAAGTAATGAAAAAAGAGAGAAGAGAAAGAAGAGAAAGCTTCTATTGGGTATCTTTTATTTCTAAAATAATGAATAATCTTGGTGGGTTTTTTACCTCTTCATAAGGTTTTCCCATGATATATCTATGTTATGGTGTGTTCAACTTTGTTCTAATTGTTTCATGGTTAATGTATTTTCTATTGATTTCACATCTAGATCCGATATTCATATGTAATTGTATTATTTGTTATGTCATGGTATTAGATCCGGTTGATGCATGATCAAGTGGCAAGATCATAGAACAGGTGTTTGGCTTGTGTTCAATCCTAGATTCATCCATTTTTCAAGCCATGATATATTCAAGAGATTTTTTTAATCTTCTCCTTTAGTAGAAGTAATTTATTTCATTTATTTCCTCCCTTAGAGCCTAGATATTTCAGATTTAAGCATTTTTCATATTTCAAGCCTATTTTCATGTCATAGATCTAACTGAGAGTCTTAAAAATGGGATAAAAATGCTTCTTTAATCATTAAAAATCTTAAGATTTTTTTGTTTTTTGGACTAATAATCTATATGGTGTTTGAATCTCTCTAAGTTGCATATCTAAGCAACTAGATCAACATTTCAAATATTTTTTCAAGCCAAATAGCTCCTTCAGCACCTTTCACAACCCATAAATGATATGGAAATGGTGAAAAAAAATGTTTCTATTAATTTGATTATTTTTTCTACATGTTTCAGTGTTAGATCTTCAATTTTATGGTCAAGAGAACCTCATGAAGAATACTTGAAGCAGTAGAATTAGATTTTTGATTTTATTCTTCCACATGGGATACCATAGTATGGTCTTGTATGGCCTACGTGGTGAAATTTTAAAAAAAAATTACTTTTGAGCCTATGATTTTATGTTTCCTATGTTTTACGGTGGATTTATCAAAATTTAACCCTATAAAACACTTTCCAAACCATGTAAATTGTTGTTTAAACTTAGTTCTTTTTTCCAAACCTCTATTGGCATCTCTATTTAGCTTTGTATGACCTCTTTGAAATAAATTTTAGTCAAATCTCTAAATTTATGGTTCTACAATCTGATTCTCTCCTCATAAGGTGATTTCAACAATATTTAAGACTATTTAAGTCAATTGTAGAGCTTGAGGCAAAATAAATAGTTTTTTTTTATAAATTTTTTATCATTCTTCTTAGGCTCCATAGCTATAACAGAGCATTAAAGATCATTTTATAGTCTATAAAATCTAGATCTAGGTCTACCAATAGGTTTGGAAAGTTGTGTTAAAGTAATTTTAAGATTTTGATCACTGAAAATAGATGCCTGTAGCTCCTACTATGCTCCCCTAATCTCCACTGGCACCATTCCTTAGCATGAATCATGATACAACAAAGAAATAATGGGTATGTAATGTTTTATGTAAATATTTAAAAAATGAAGTATTTATTTATTTTCCCTTTTTTCCACCTAAGCTTGTGGATCCCACTTAACCTTTTTTTTGTTTTTCAAAATCAAAACATTTGAATGTATTTATTTAGTTTCATACAAATGTTTATTTTTGTTTTAATTATTTTTTTAAATAATGAAAACTAGATCATAAAAGGTTTAAATACACATTTGTGCATGAATAATATTAATGGGCTTAATGGGTGAGATAACTAGCTTAATTTTGTTAGTTCATTTGTAGCTGACAAGTCTAGTGTTCAAATCCATTCAATCCTTCCTTTTAATAAAATTTAATTTGATATTTAAAAAATAATATATATATTTTTTTTAAAAAAATTTGTGTGCTCATCTACAAGGGAATTTGTGCTTTATTTGACAATTTTGTTTGACATTTGACCCTATCAACTGTTTGTTGACTATAGTCATCTAACTAGTTGACTTAAAGGTTTTAACACATTTTAGACATATTAAAAAGGTCCTTTATTTGATTTGAAACATCCTAATACTTATTTTATAATAATTTGGTCAAATAGTGTAATTTGTGACACTATTTACGACACTTACAACCATTTTTATGACACTTGCAACTTTTACCTTTATTACAATTACTTGTGTTTTTAAATTGTTTTGTAATCAAATAAAGTGTCTAGTGTTGTTTACTCACTATAATATGTATTTTTATTGCAAAATAAAATATAAAACACATTACAAATTTTGCTTTCTAATTTTTTTTGTTGGTTTAGTATAAAATACAAACTTGTAGTGTCTACTTTAAAAGGAAACAAAATATATATTCATGACTCAAATTATAATATGAATTATTACTAATAAGATATGTAATGTTTGATTAAATTGGTATCTAATTACTAATTAATTTATTTTATGTGCATCACATAAACTATTTTTTAAATTTAACATGTTTAATTGCAAACTTACATAAACTCCTATTGAAGGTTGTGTTAAAGCTTGATCTAAAAACTACGTGAAATAAAGCTAACTCCTATTTACAAATATCTTGTTTGTATTTTGATTTATATAATCATTACTAGGATATATATTTCATAAGATGTGGGTGTTGCTTCTAGATTCATGCAGGATCCATACTTAGATAATTGGAAATTAGCAAATTGAATACTTCGATATATAAACAAAACTATAAACTTTGGTTTATATTATTCTTCCTTTGATTATGATAATTTATTTGGTTATTATGATGTTAACCATACTATGATGAGTCTACTTATGAATATTTATTTATGTTTGGTGTAGGTTCTATCACTTGGAGCACTTGATGTGGAAGTTGATAAAGAAGCCTTGTGGCTATGAAGGATGATATCAGAACATTGTATGGAAGTTGCTCATTGTACCAACCTTCTTGGTGATAGTCTAAGTTGTATAGCTTTGGTGAAAAATATAATGCAACACCAATGAATGCATATTTAAGTTCATTCAATCTTAGGCTTATCGAAGTTACCATTGAGGGGGAATGTGCATGATAATGTCACTTCTTAACAACCATTTAGATTGGGTGTTTTCTTCTATCTCTATATAATTATTTTTATTGTAAAGTATTGTAATAAATAACTTTATGTGATTTTGATAAACTTCATATGAAAGTCTATATTGCACCCAACACATAGTAGTATGGAGATCCTTATGTTATAAAAGACTTCAATATACTTGGTTGATTATTCATGATAAATTATGGGATGTAGTCTCATGATCATGCTAGCCTTACCTTACTCTAAGTGGTTTAGGGTAACATAGTGTAATTCCTTTAAATGTACCTATGGGGACATAGTGAAAAACCTTTAGGTGTCTATGGGTGTATATTATAATTATTTTGAAGGTGAATATGTGACTATGGTGACATAGTGTAATATCTTTGGGTATCTATAGTTGCATATTGTAATTCCTTTAAATATGACTATGTAATTGTGGTTACATAGTGTAATACCTTTAGGTATCTATAGTTAAATAGTGTCATACCTTTGGGTGACTATGTTTGCATAGCGTAATTCTATTTAAAGGTGATTATGGCATGATGAAGGATGTTTCCTTCAATTATCATCTCCTAAAACTCATCATGTGGATGGTTCATGGAGTGTAAGTCCATTATGTTGTTACCTCCTAAAAATCATCATGTGGATGGTTCATGGGGTATAAATTTTTTCTTATAAAGATGATTATTACATGTATCCCCACTTAACATTAATAGAGAGTATTAGAATAATTAATGGTTAAATGGTGTTATTTATGTATCTTTAATACATTAAATTACATTGGTTAAATAATAATATATTTTATTATTTATCATGAGTTTATCCTCATGTAAATAAATAATAAAATATATTAAATGACCTTTGGATAGGTTGGACCCATTAATGTGTTAGTTAGAAAAGGTCACATTATAATGGTCAGATTACCTTGCCTATATAATGAAGAGTTTATATTGTAAGATGTAATGAAAAAAGAGAGAAAATAAATAAGAGAAAGCTTGTATTGGGTACATTTTATTTCTAAAATAATGAATAATCTTTGTGGGTTTTTGACCTCTTCATAATGTTTTCCCATGGTATATCTATGTTATGATTTGTTCAACTTTGCTCTCATTATTTCAGGGTAAATGTCTTTTCTATTGATCTCACATCTAGATCTGGTGTTCATATGCAATTGCATTGCTTGTTCTATAGAAACATTCTAAATATATCTCTATAAAATAAAATCAAGGGTCACACTTGAAAGGACCTATCAATCACTTATAAGGAATCTCTCTTTATAATTTCAAAAGCATCTATTTTTAGAGTAAATATCTCTATTATAATTTTATTATAAATTTGCAGTCCTTGGCTAAGTATAACATTATTTATTGTAGGTTAGAGGCATCATTTTTCAAGCATTTAATCAAATTTTATATTTGCATTCATATGATCTTACCTAAAGAGAGAAATACATCAGCCCGATGCCCATTTAGTTTATGTAGGTATCACTCAATCAATAAAAGGTTTTCTAAGGATAGGTTAGTCATTCCCACTTCCCTCATTTTGTCCCCCTTTTGCATTTTATCTCATATTATGTGCTTATCTAGGATTTAGTTTTTGATTTTACAAGTGTTTCATGCATCAATTTAGGATCTACATAAAAATAGCTCACATACAGATGTAGGTAAATAAATCCATATTTTTATATCCAATACACGGTCTAACAAGATAAAGTTGTATTACTAGATAGAAATGCATTGTGCTGTCATCTGCCTTCTACATATTTTTTCTAGTAGGCAACGAGCCACTATTTTATAATACATCTATGTTTGTAAGTATTTTTACATAATTATAGATTATGAAAGTTTAACATAATCTGAAATAAAATAATTGCAAGGATAATTCTATAACCCTAACCCTAGTTTTCAATTTTTAGTAATTTAAAATTTATGTAGATTTTGTAGATATCTATATTTTACTATATTTTGTTTTATATATCATCCTAGATTATAATTCAATAGTTTGATTTTCCAATTAGATTTAATTATAATTATAATTAAATTTAGTGTAAATGCTAAGTACCTTAGTCTTCTTGGTTATTTTTATAAATTTTAAAGTACAGATAAACATCTGCTTTACATTAAAATCCACATGATTTAGATATACTTTATATAATATAAATATTTATAATTTAATATTTTTAAGACCATTAATCCAAAATAAGATAAACTAGCCACCTAGTATTAGGTCATGTTAGTCTAATTCCATTTAATTGAAGTTAGCTTCCTAAATTCATTAGTGTCACTCTACAAAAACCTTATTTTTATTTATTTGATACTTTTATCGACCTTAGAATATATTTTTAAAGTTGACATCATACCAATAGGCATTTATTTTAGGTAAGATCTTAGAAATTGTATTTTTCTTCAAAAAAAGAGCCATTTTTTATTTCCAACTATCAAATTTTCTAAGGATTTTATCGAACATAGACTTCCAGAGTCTAGAGTACTTTATACCTTTGAAAAGAAGAATGCCAGGTAAGTGCAAAGAAAATATTACCTGATATTAATATTCAAAACATTGTAAATGGTCATTTAAAAATACTTGTGTGTTTTAAAGAATAAACCTTGGACTTATCCTTTTTTAATTTTTGTCCCATGTTTATTCATAGATATATAAAGATTTATTTAGGGGGTGTTCTTTAGGAATGGTAGCAAAATTGTGTTATGATCCACACTTATAATTATTTTAAATATGAATAATATAATATAGATAAACACAACACAATAGATATTGGTGGGCCAAGATACCCAAATATTCAATATATCCAAAAATAGAGAAATTACCTTTAAGGTAGGGCAACTGTTATGACTAAATTTTTTACCCTAGGAAAGTTTTTTCATACCTATCCAAATTTGGCTAACATGAGATTACCTTTAGGCCTGTGGGTTGCATATAGCAGAGGTAAATCTTTAGGTTAACAGGTTAGCTCCCTTGATTTATCTTTTAGGTTGACACACTACACTAGACCAATCACTATTGGGGGTGAAAAGGGAATAATGAAACATAAAATAAATTTAGTATAATGAGGTGATACACCAAATTTAAGTCCATACAACACACTTGCATCTACATTAAGAAAGAAGACTACTAAAATTGACCATAACTCATTGTCCTTCTATCATAAGTATTTATCATAGAGGCAGATTAATATTCATACCTAGAGTTGGGTGAAAATAATTTTTAATACTAGACACTACTAGTCTCTCTCACACTTCAAGACACACTTATCAAACACATACACTTTATAAGACTTGTTAGAAGAGATATCACTCTCACAAAATATGCAAGAATAAAATAGAAGCAAGAAGAAGACATTCATCACTTGTCAACCACATAAACCACTTAATACACTTAGATAAGAGATTGTATAGATCAAATCAAATTTATAATCTTATTGAAGGGCAAAACAAGGTGTCAAAATAGCTGGGCTTTGCCATACTAGGTGTGTACTAGATACAAATGGAAAAAAGGCTTGCATATATAGAGCATAGGAGAGGAGAGAGAAGAAGATAAGTCCAAGAGTCACAAGACTAACTGTTAAGATATGAAAACTAGGTACAATGTAATATAGTTAATTGAAAAATAGGTCAAGAAGTTATAATGCACAAGTGTCCATAAAAATGCATCATTTCCCTCAGGTTGGCAAAGAGACTTTTCACTATATTTCTTGAAACTACCTTATTTGGTGATGAGTCCATTTGAATATCTTGAACCACCTTAAGAGACTTTGACACATTTAATAACTTGATAAGGTGGAATCCTAATTTTGGTAGTCATCATATACTCCTTAACTGATGAACTCCTCATGGACATTTATTATTCACTCTCTTGAAGCCATTTACTAGCCCTTTAGGCTTATCTTCACATTTGTCACTAAATTTAATTCTATTTACTCATGTATATTCATATAATATGTGTTAGACATATGTCTAAGAACTCTTTGTGCTCTGTTCTATCATTAAGATCCCAATGAAACTCTAAAACACATTTCTCCTCTTCAACTTAGTAGTCACATTGTCTTCTCACTATTCTTATTCAGACTACCTATAATGAATGGTATAAAAGAGGGATTTTAATGCACAAATAATGTGATAAATGAGTTTAAGGAGTTAGGACAAGTATCTAAACACCTTATACAATGACCTTCAATTATTAGTTCCATTTTGCACCCATGAAACAACTTAAATCCTGTAAAATGAATTGAATTAGGCATGTCCTTGTAAGTAATGGTATAAAATAATTAGGTGTCAAGTAATATGGGAGAGTTATAAATAGGTTCAAATCACTTCCAAGGATAATTGGCCAATTATAGATGCATAAGTATCCATATTTTCTCCATTAGGTTTGAGCAAGGGTTTTAGGGTAGTTTTGAGCTATTCTAGTTTTTAGTGATGGTTCAAAAGGTTAGATGTTCAAGCTTAGAAAAAATTCCAAAAATTTGGATTATATGACTCCCGTAAACTCTCCAAAATTTATTGAGGTAGCATGGATAATATCCGTATAGATGTGAGTGAAAGTTGGCCTCTCGACCTTTTTCTTGTATTCTAGGTACCCCTGATAGGAATTTAGGCCTTAATGACCACTCATGTGATATTTAATTAAAAAAATGGTTCATAATAGCCTTATATTATCCCATAAAGTATCTCTCATGCCTTGTAAATATTATGTAATCATTTGGATCAATTTAGAGGTCATAAAGGTTTAGGCCTATTTCTAGGCCTAACTATGTTTGATCATGTGTATAGCCACCTATGAGTTTTTAATGACTGTAGGTTATTAACAATAATTTTTCACTTTATTAAAAATGTATAAATCATCCCATTATGATTCCAAGACTCCTCATTAATCATTTCAACACCCATATACTAAGCCTACAAATTATGTTTCTAATGGAGTCCCTCATGTCTGTGACATAATAGAGAGCATATACCCTACTTTTATGACCAAGGTAATACCATGAAAGGATTTAATAACTCATGATTAAAAAATAAAATTATTTTAAATAATTTGTCATGGTATTAAATTCTTCTACACCTCAAACTCTCAAGATTAGTTACTAGTTTCTATGACTGTGTGCAAGGTTCAAGTAGACTAAGTATGACATTTGAAAACTAGTTAAGTCTCTATTCCTTGAATCTGAGAATCACATTAAAGTGTTTCATCATCACTCATGAAGTTTTTTTATGAATTTATCTTCAACCTATACCTTTACCAACCAACTTGCATATTTTTTTCTCAGACTGGTCCATTATATGTACTGAATATGTTACTTATAGGTGGAAATTAGGAAGAGTTCAACAGACTCCTATAGGTGTCTATATTTTTGAGAATTATATTTATCTCTCTTCTTATAAGTTTATCAATATAATTTTACATTTATATGTACCATTATCTATCTATATAAATTTTTTTCATGTCTTTATTACCAACCTACTAGGTGTGACTATAAGTTATAGGTTCATGTGGATTTTAACATTGTGCTTACAAAGTGTTTCAAGTGGAAACATAAATGAGTGAAACTCTACTCTATCATAATTATCCTTAACCTATAAATCACCTTCTTGTGTCAATACATTGTTTTTAGGCATAGGCTATTAGCATGAAACAACTAGACTTACTCAAACTTCATGAATATTCACCAATATATGTTACATTGTGAATCCAAGTCCCTTCTTCATAAAGATTAAGGTAACTCATCCCATTAAGAAATTTTATTAACTCTACACCTATGTATGTTTCTTAAAATAGTATTAGATATGATAGGGAACCATATATTACTTGAGAAATCCATTAAAGTATTGAAAATATTCACACCATATCTCTTGGGTTTTAGATAGCCTTATCATTATCTATACATGCCTACAGGTGATTGTGTATATTTGAGATCTGATCACTCTTTACTCACTATCTTGAGAAACCTATCTCAATCAACACTAAAGTATCTCAATACAAACCTTTCATGGATAAAATAGCTTCCATGCCTTGAGAGGAGAAACTCAGGTGTATTATCCTTGTCTTGAAGCCACTGATAGAAGCTAAGACTTTATAACTATGGAAACACTATCTTGCAAACTAATAATGGTCACTCCTTAACACAATGAGAGTGATATTACTTACCTTCCATGATCACACATGAATTTATTTTATAAAAAAACATGAAGATGAATAAAATGCTCTGCTAAAACACACACACCACTTAGAAACATCAAATCAATCCAAACAAATGATAAAATCAAGGTGTTGGGAATATGAAGGCAGTTTTGAGATACTAGCAGTCTTAGTGTTTGTTCATGAAGTAAAGTACACCAATATTGGAACTATGATCATGGAATTATAGATTATATGGACTAATTTAAACCCCCAAATGCATTCACCCTAACTCTTCCCCTCTTATCTATACTAGCTATAAACCAATTAACCTTGTTGACCTGCCAAAGGGAGCAAAGAGAGAGATGGATCAATTTTCACCATTTTTTGAGATATCAAAGTAACTTGAGCATGGAGATTATATTTTGGAATATAAAAGGACACTCATAAATCCTTCACATGTGCTATAATTATCTTAAAATTTGTACAAAAATTAAAACTCCACTTTTTTGGAAGTGATCTTCTTACTTTTAATGTTGAACCTACAACATGTCAATTTGAAATAGTTCCATGACATTTATCTGACACATGAGACATTATATTTCACTTTGACACATTTGTCCTTGGGTTTAAAGCCATAAAATTTCATTATAATGGCTAAAAACACTTTAAATGACACTAAGGATAAATGAATAAGTGTGACCAAGATGAAACATAATATGTGACCTCATTTATGACCATGGTGGAACACTTTCCAATCTAGGAGAAACTATGTAATTTTAAAATTGTATGGGGGTTAACTTACTTGATTAAGGGGTCAAATTAGTCAAAATTTTTGTGTTTTCCTAAGGGTAACAAGCCTGCTATGCTAAAGACTAGTTGCCTTCTCCTATCCTTGGGCAATAGAGTCATATATACACCATATTTGACATTGAAAAGTCTCTAAATAGACACCAAAACACACAAAATAGAATATAGGAAACAAACACAAGACAAAAAAAAACAAAGTAAACACACTTATGTTCTCATGAACATTTAGGGGAAACACACAAACTTAAGAAAACTAATCTATATATAGACTAACTTGAAGGAACTTTCTCCTCCTAGTTTAAAGGGAAAGTTTAAACCATCTCTTGTTCTGTAAGATGAAGAAATGCATGAGTCACATTGTCCTTGGAGTATTGGATTTTATGTCTTAAACTTATTCATGTTTGTCAACCTCTTTGGCACAACTTTAAATGCAATCACAACATATACAAACATATCACCTATGAAGGTGAATTCTTCTTGCACTTCAATAATTTCAATCTTATCATGAGGTTCCTCAGCTATAACTTGACTTAATGATGTTTCTAAAAATTGTGTTTCCTTAACCTCTATGGTAATTTGAATGGGTTCATATTTCTTACCAGTTATAATCTCTTCAATATCTTCAAGGAGCTTTATATAGTCAATCCAATATTCATCATTGTCCTCCATGAGGACATCTTGCTCTATTTTCTTGTGCAATTGACCTTCAACACTAAAAATATCTTCAAGTTCTTCAAGAAATTCAACCTATTTCTAATAATCATCTTTACTCTCTTTCTCCTCAAGAAACAAAACCTATTCAAACTCATCCTCTTGACCATGTTCATGATTTCCATAGTAATCATAGATTACTCCATGATGTTCTTCAAAACATGTGTGTTCAATAGGAATATTGAATTCTTATTCAAAAAATATCATTTTTATATTTTTCAAGAACTAAATTCTCAAGATCTTCATATTTATGAAACATGTGCAAATAGGTCTACCACATACCTTGATCAAGCTCCTTGTGAATAGCTACAACATAATCTTCTTTATCTTTTTATTCACTCAAGAAAATGGATTTTTTCTTATCTTCACCAAGGGGAGTCCCTATAGATAATTATTATTCATAGACACTTGTGTCATCTCCTTGATTAGCTGAAAATTGAGCTTGTTCTTCTTTACTTACCTACCATAAAATGGGTTCTCCTTCAAGAGGGGATGAGGTGGGAAAGTGGCATATTGGTTCATGGTTTAGAGAGAGAGAGAGTAGGAGGTGTGATGGATGGCTCATGAATGGGTATGGAGATGGAAGGAGACACTTGAAAGAATACTTGGAGAGAGAGAAGGTTATGTTGAGCTATAGACATTTGATTTTCTTGATCAAGAACTTCATGATTTTCATTGTCTTCTTGAAGATCTTCCACAGTTGTAACTTGAACTCCCATATTTTTAACCAAGGCTTATTTTTTATGTTGAAATTCTTATTAGATATACCTCCAAGATGAAAAATTTATTGGTTCTTAAGGAGAAGGCAATGGGGCTTGAACACACACAAAGTTTTCCCACTTGACATCAACTTCTTGATCTTCATTCTCTTCATCCTTATTTTCCCAAGACTCCACTACTTGGTTCCAAGTTGGAACTTTGAGGCTATTAAGATCGTTTGGAGATTGAATGGGCTCTTCATGAGGATAAGAGGAATGAGAGGACTGATATGAAATGTAGGAAGACTCTTGAGGATAGAAGGGAGATACTTATTCTTCAAACAGATTTTTACCTTCTTCATTATTTTCTTGAGGCCCTTTAATAGCTACAATTTTATTCCAAACTTATTAATTTTTCCACCTTGAAATACTATCAACCCCCCATTGAATATAACATCTCATATAATGCAAATATTTATTGATGACATAGTTGGCCTCCTCCTCAACTGACCTCCATTTATTCATAAGGAATTGAAATGACCTTCTCATCCTTTCTATGAAATGAACAAGGATCACATCAAGATCTTTACCCCATTTTTTCATCAACTTTTAAAATTTTAGAAAATATGGCATAGTGATAAAAGGATTTATATTGAAGTGGAATTGAAGTAGGAGAAAGATAGGAGTTTTGGTATTGACCTTGAAAAGGTTGTATAAAAGCTTGATATGATGGATAAGGTTGTGGGGGAAGACTATCTCCAAGAATACACCTCTTAAGAGATTGGATTTATATTTAAATAACTTGAATTTTAAGATATTGGATCTCTTCTTCAAGACACTTAATATTATATTATTGATAACCTTATTCATAGGCTTCCTCACAAGGTTGTTCAACAACTTCATGACCATATAGATAAGGAATGGGTTGACCATAGGGTTGACAATAATTTTGATAGGGAGATGTGTATTAAGAAATCTCAACATATCCAACCATATTAACTTCCATTAGTAATTGGGATGATTACAAGTAGATGATTGCATTCAAAATTGCCATTGGTGTTTGTTTGAATGCTTTCAAATGTTGATAGTAGGAAGAATACACCAAAAATCATTCCACTCTTTTGAACCTTGATCCCATTGGGTGTTATAGAACGATTATGACCAAATTTTGAACCATATGAGAGGTTTTTCATGACTATCCAAATTTGGATAACATGGGATTACCTCTAGGCCTATAGGTTGCCTATAGCCAAGGTAAACCTCTAAGTTAATGGGATAGCTCACTTGATTTATATTTTAGGTTCACACCCTACACTAGACCAATCACTATTGGGGATGAAAAGGGAATAAGGAAACATAAAATAAACCTATGATAAGGAGGTGATACACTAAATATAATTCCACATAACACACTTTCATCTGCATTAAGAAAGAATACTAATAAAAATGACCTTAACTCATTGTCCTTCTAGCATAAGTATTTTTCATAGAGGTAGATTGCTATACATATCTAGAGGTGGGTGAAAATAGGGTTTGGTACTAGACATTACTAGTATCTCTCACACTTCAAGACACACTTATCAAACACATACACTTTATGAGACCTATTAGAAGAGATATCACTCACACAAAACATGCAAGAGCAAAATGGAAGTAAGGAGAAGACATTAATCAATTATTAACCACATAAAGATATTAACACACTTAGGAAAGAGATTGTAGAGATAAAATTAACTTAAAAATTGTATTCAAGGGTAAAAAAAGGTGCCAAACTAGTAGGGCTTTACCATAATAGGTGTGTACTAGATAAAAATGCCAAAAAGGCTTACATATATAGAGCATAAGAGAGGAGAGAGAAGAAGAAAAGTCCACAAGTCACAAGACCAATTGTCAACCTATAAAAACTAGTTAAAATTTAAGATAATGAAGTGAAAAATAGGTCAATAATTTCTCATGGATAGGTGTCCATCAGAAATGCATCATTCTCCCTCAATTTGGCATAGAGACTCTTCACTATATTTCTTAAAACTACCTTATTTGGTAATAAGTCCATTTGATTATCTTGAATTTACTTAGAATCCTTAAAAACATATGCAATTACCTAATAAGGTAGAATATTTATTCTAATATTCATCATGTACTCCTCAACTAATGAACTCCTCATGGACATTTGTTATTCACTCTCTAGTAGCTACTTACTAGCCCTTTATGATTATCTTCACATTTGTCACTCAATTGACCTATATTTTCTCATGGATATCCATTGAACATGTGTTAGGAACATGTAAAATACCTATTTATCCTTATGTATATCATTTATACCCCAATGAAACTCTAAAACACATTTCTCCTCTTCACCTTAACAATCACATTGTCTTCTCACTGTGCTTATTCAAACTGCCTCTAATGAATGGTCTAGTAGAGGGATTTTAATTTAAAAATAAGGTTATAAATGAGTTTAAGGAGTTATTATAATTCTCTAAACACCTTTTAAAATGAACTTCAATCATGAGTTCCCTTATATACTTATGAAATAACTCAATTATTATAAAATAGACTAAATTAGGTCTATCTATACAAGTAATGGTACATAAAAATTAGGTATAAATTATAATAATAGAGATATAAATAAGTTAAAATAACTTATAAGGCAAATTGACCACTTATAGATGCATAATTCTCCATATTTTCTCCATTAGGTTGAAGCAAGGGTTTTAGGAGGGTTCTGAGCTATTCTATTTCTTAGTGATGGTTCAAAAAGGTTAGACATTCAAACTTAGAACTAATTTCCCCAAGTTCTTGAGACACCATTGACACTATTCTATAGATGTGAGTCAAGGAAGTTACACACTCAAGCTTTCTCTTGCATTCTAGGCACCCCTGATAGGAATTTAGTTCTAAATGACCACTCCTATGCTATTTACTAAAAAAAATGGTTCATAACAGCCTTATAATCTCCATTTAATTATATTTAATTCCTTTTAAATATAAATTAGTCATTTAGATCAATTTATAGGTCATAAGGGTTTAGGCCTAGTTTTAGGCCTAATAGGCCTAACTGTGTTTGACTATGTATATATCCACCTGTGAGTTTAAAATTAATTTAGGTTATTAAAAATGAGTTTTAACCTTTATTAAAAATATATACATCATCCCATGATCATTAAAATATTATTTATTCATCATTTAAACACTCATATACTAAGTTTGCAAACTGTGTTACTAATGAAGTCCCTCATGTCTGTGATAGAATAAAGAGAATCTCCCCTATTTTTTTGACTAATATATTACCATGGATGGATTTAAGGACTCATGAGGTAAATATAAAATAATTTTCAAGGCTTGGTAATTCTCCTAAATACTTTTACACCTCAAACTCTCAAGACCATTTACTAGTTTCTGTGACTGTGTGCAAGGTTCAGGTAGACTGAGTATGACATTTAAAAACTAGTTAAGTCTCTATTATTTGCATATGAGATTGAAATTAAATTGTGTCATAATCACTAATTAGAGTGGTTTTTATGTATTTATATTCAACCTATACCTCTACCTATCAACTTGCATCTTTATTGCTCAAACTGGTCCACTGTATGTATTGATTGTGTCCAATGTAGGTGGAAATTAGGAAGAGTTCAACAAACTCTTATAGGTGTCTATATGTTTGATAATTTTTATTATATCACTTAATATAAGGTCATAAATATCATTTCACATTTTTATTCTCCATTCTCTATCTTTATAACATGCTCTCATGTCTCTATCACCAACCTACTAGGTATCACTACAAGTTATAGGTTCATGTGGCTTTTGACACTGTGCTTATTGGGTGTTTCAAGTATAAACCTGACTGAGTGAAACTCTAATCTATCATAATTATCCTTAACATATCAATCACCTTCTTATGTTAATAGGTTTATCCTAGTCTTAATATTCTAGCATGAAACAACTGGACTTACTCAAGCTTCATGGATCTTCACCAAGAGATGTTACATTATGGAATAGAGTCCCTTCTTTGAAATGATTAAGGTAACTCATCCCATTATGAAAATTTATTAACTCTGCACCTCTGTATGTTTCTTGAACTAGTATTAACTATTCTAGAGAACATTGGATTACTTAAGAAATCCATTCAAGTTTTGAAAATATTCAAACCATATCTCTTTGGTTTTAGATAGGCTTATCATTATCCATATATACCTATAGGTGACTATAGGTGACTATGTATGTTAGATATCTAATTAGTATTTACTCACTATCTCGAGAAACTTATATCAATCAACCTTGAATTACCTCAATGTAAATATTTCATGGATAAACTATATTTCATGCCTTGTTAGGAGAAAATTAGGTGTATTATCCTTGTCTTGAAGCCATTAATAGAAGATGAAACTCTGTAACTATGGAAACACTATCTTATAGACCAATAATGCTCACTCCTTAGCATAATGAGAGTGATCCTGATTATCATCCATGATCACATATGCAAACTAATTTGGAAAAAATATGAATATGAAGAACATGATCTGTCAAAACACACACACTACTTGGAAACATCAAATCAATCCAAACAAATAAGAAAATTGAAGTGATATTATTATGAAGGCATTTTTGAGATACTAGAAGTCTTAGTGTTTGTTCATGAAGCAAAATCCACCAATATCAAAACTATGATCATGGAATTAGAGCTTATAGAGTATATTTTCAACCCCCAAGTACATTCACCCTAACTCTACCCCTCCTATTTGTACTATTTACAAATCGGTTGACCTTCTTAACCTGTCAAAGGGAGAAAAGAGAGAGATGGACTAGTTTTCACCATTTTTGGAGTTTTAAAATCAACTTGATCTTGGAGATGAGATTTTGGGATCTGAAAGGACACTCTTAAAAACTTCACACATGTTATAACTATCCTACAATCTATATAACAATTATAATTATTTTTTTCGAAGTGATCTTGATTTTAACGTTGAACCTACAACATGTCAATTCTAAAGAGTTCCTTGACACTCATATAACACATGGGACATCATATTTCACTTTGACACATTTTTCCTTGGGTTGAAGGCCATATAATTTCATTAGAATAGACAAAAAGACTTAAAATGACACTAAGGGTAAATGAATAAGTGTGACCAAGATGAAACATAATATGTGACCTCATTTATAACCATGGTGGACTACTTTATAACCTAGGAGACCCTGTGGAATTTTTAAATGGTAGGGAGGTTGAATTATTTGACCAAGGGGTTAAATTAGTCAAAAATAACACCATACAATACTCCTTTATGAAATAATAACTCCATAATGCCACTTCAAAGGGACAACCTATAGTATCCTTCTTTATAATGATATGCATCTCTTTTATATATAACTATATATAAATAAAAATATATGTGTAAGATCTTAATCCCAATGTGAGTCAACAATTAAATAATGTGCTAATTCCACAAGTTACTCATTTATCCTAGTATATTTGACCCATATAACTAAATAAGGGGATGTGTGCCACATGTCAACATCTCCATCAACCCATATACATTAATATATCATATCCCTAGGTACATATCATTCCTTCCCTCTTTGACATGTTTCATCCCCAAAATATAAGAAGAAACCAAATAATGAGTGTGATTCAAATCATTGCATATTTGTCTCAATGCTCGATCATCCAAACACCCATATGTGATCTTGGTAGGTGATAGCCATTGAACCTTATTTTGAAATTATATTATGTTTTTTTGAATCCATACATGATCATAATTATACCTCCTTAGTGTCCATGGATAATGATTCTTCCTTTGATTTCATGTTCCCTATTTCTTTAATCTACTATGATTTTATGCATGACCACAATAGTTCTTCTTTAGATTTCATGCATAACAAAAGTGATTACTCTATTTATTCCTTGTGTATCCATAATGATTGGTACTCTAATTTCCTATATACCTAAAGTGATTTTTTCTATGACACTCCCTAACATGGCTTAATGATTATTTCCTCTCGTGATGATATGAATGTTTATATGCCTCAATATTTTTTGATACTTTGACCTTATCAACTTTTATTGTTGTTACTTCTAGCTTTTCCTTTGGTAGTTACTTTGTCTCTCGAGTAGAGGAAGCATTTTTATCTACTTTTATTATTTATTCATTTAAATCTTCCTTATGATCTTCCTCACTATCTTTAACTTCATCCTCATGCTCTACCTTGACTTTTCTTTGTGTCTTTTTAACTATGATATCCTATAAATTAACCTTAATTTTCATGTACCAAAACTTCATGAAATGATTTTTCACATTAATATTTATTGTTATAAAAAACTCTAACCAAGAATATCCAAGACCATATCCTCACCATCCATATCTAAGGCATAAAAATATGAATTCAAAACATATTTCTCCATAGTAAGCTTCAAATATTCAAAAACTTGAATATTATTACCATCTACTTGAGCTTCCTTGATGTTATTTATTTGAATATGTATATGTTGAGACACATCTATGTTGATGGAGTTGTACATAATTCTAAGTTTTATGGGTGTAATGACCTTATTCCTTTGAATGCATCCATGAAACTAAAATATTGGATCTAATTTATTTGGAGCTAAAATATTAGAACCGTTATCATACAATTCTTCTTCTTCCTCTTTAAGATCATTTACCTCTCCTTATGAATCATGTGTAGCCTCTTCATCATCATCACCTGCATTGCCTTCTTTATTTTCATCATTTGATTTTACTTCTTTTTCTTATTCTACATTTGTATAATCATTTTCTCCCCCTTATTACACATCATAATCCTCAACCTCTCCTTTTAAATCATCTATAGCTTCCTCCCCATCATAATTATTTTCATCCTCATTTTTTTCCTTCCCATACTTACCCAATCTATGTTGTAAATTTGATATAATATTTTGCATACATAGTAGCATATCTCTAATCCCCTTATTGTAATCTTCTTGTAAGTCCATGATCTATACAAAAAATAGGGTGAAGAAAAAAATACTAAAATTTAAATAATTCATGTGAAACTAATTACAATCGTCTAACAAATTTAGTGTATCTTCCATGTATAATAGTACAACTTCAATTGAAAATTGGTGAACATTTTCCAAACATTTCAGCCTATAGAGTGAATATATGAAAAATCATAAAATCACAATAACTCACTTAAAAATTATCAAAAAATGATAAAATTTATATTTTATATTTCATGTATGATGATACTAAATTTGTAAAAATTTCATAAAAAAATTCTTAAAATTTGGGTAGATATGATGAATTTATTAAAAACACTAAAATAAAAATATCTCCCTCAAAACAGATTACCAAACCTTTAATTGTTTACTCTAATTTCCTTTAAATATTATCTAAATTCACTTAAAAAATGTAGAAAAAATCACAAAAAATTGAAAGATATAATCGATTCTCAAAAATTAGGGTTTTGTCCATAATATTTGTGCAAATCGAAGCTCTGATACTACTTGTTATTATTCACACTTATAATAATTGGAAATATGTAAAAAATAATATAGATCAACACAAAACAATAGATTTTAATGGAACAAGAACCTAAATATTCAATATTAGGAAAATAACACAATAGATATTGATGGACCAAGAACCTAAATAGTCAATGTTAGGAAAATTCTAAGTTAATGCTCACATTTGTGTTAAGTGGTGAATAATAATATTAAGAGTAGATATTAGATATGTGTTAAATAAAGTAAAGTGAGTTGATTACTCAACTCATATAAATATTTAGGAAAAAAAATAGGATGGAGAGAATAAAGGTTGTTATAGAGTGAGAGTTAACACCTATATATTTGTAATTTGTTTTGTTAGTAACATATGGGGTTATTCCTATTAGTGGTATTAGAGTAGAGTTGTGTCCTACTAACGTCGGTGATTGTGACACTCAGCAACCTTCCATGTTTGCATATGGGTGAAGCTTTTAGGTCCACAACCTAACAATTTCCCACTTGGAGATAAACAGCTGCACCTGTACCTATACCAGTACTTTGTCTAATCTCCATCCTGGCTTGTATTCCTCTTCAAGCTCAATCTTGAAGACCACCCACCACACTCCCTATGGTGCTAAACTTGTGTCTAAATTTCTCCATTCTCAGCTTACCTTCTTCTGCCATTGCTATACTCCCACTCAAATAGAAACCCCTGTGAGTAACCTGTAATCAACACACACTAACCAGATCTGAACCATCTGTTAGTCAAACTCACTCTAACAACATCCAACCTAGCTCTGATACCATTTGATAGGACCTAGGTTCCCCAAAGCTCTTACACAACTTGTTAGATTTAAGAGCACACATGATTACCATTGTATAAGCAACTTAAGATGCAAAAATATATAGAAGTAAAAGTAACTAGCAATGAGATATAACACAAAATATGAGAGGCAACACACAATTGTATTCAACTCATTACAGAAGGAAATTACAATAAAGAGATCACACTCTTCTTCCACTTTGTGGGCTTACAGTAATCTTCCCTCAAGAGTAATCTTCTCTCAATATAGGTCACAACACATAGCTAACACATGCTATTGTTCACCTCATTGTACTGCTAGTACAACTTAGTACAAACCGGTACTCCAAGTAGATCTCACCATGATCTTGCTCCTTGATGTATTGCTATCACCTTGGATCTTGCTCCCCCCACTAATCTCCTTTTGACCCTTGCATACATACACCCTTGTAGACCAACCCAATCTTACTTACCCATGTAGATCTCCTCCATGATCTTGCAACACCCTACAAATCAAACATGATCTTACATACATGAAGAATCCTACTTGATTCTACCATGGGAAGAACTCTCCTAGTTCTACACTTTACAATACAGCCCATGAGTCTATTATATAGATCTCATGCTACACTAATTTAGACAAGTAGATCAAGACTTGAAGTAGTCTTTAACATGCAAACAACCCATTCAACTAACTGACTGTTCGTCAACAACTAGTTTTGGAACCGCACAGGCAACTGACATCAGTCCCTATCTGACTGGAGGTGACCGATGTTGGCTGACTCCTACTAATGTCAATTGATTTCTATCAACCCCTGCCTGATGTCGGTTGTGGCCTATCGATGTTGGTGACTGTGACACTCAACAATCCTCCATGTTTGCATCTGGGTGAAGCTTTTAGCTCCACAACCTAACAATCTTCCACTTGGAGATAAATAGCTGCACGTGTACCTATACCAATACTTTATCTAATCTACATCCTGGCTTGTATTCCTCTTCAAGCTCAATCTTGAAGACCACCCACCACACTCCCTATGGTGCTACACCTGTGTCTGAATTTCTCCATTCTCAGCTTACCTTCTTTTGCCATTGCTATACTCCCACTCAAACAGAAACCCCTGTGAGTAACTTGTAATCAACACACACTAACTAGATCTGAACCATCTGTTAGTCAAACTCACTCTAAGAACATCCAACCTAGCTCTGATACCATTTGATAAGACCTAGGTTCCCCAAAGCTCTGACACAACTTGTCAGATTTAAGAGCACACATGATTACCATTGTATAAGCAACTTAAGATGTGGAAATAACTAGAAGTACAAGTAACTATCAATGAGAAATAGCACAAAATATGAGAGGCAACACACAATTGTATTCAACTCATTACAGAAGGAAATTACAATAAAGAGATCACACTCTTCTTCCACTTCGTGGGCTTATAGTAATCTTCCCTCAAGAGTAATCTTTTGTCAATACAGGTCACAACACACAACTAACACACGCTGTTGTTCACCTCATTGTACTACCAGTACAACCGAGTATGGACTGGTACTCCAAGTAGATCTCACCATGATCTTGCTCCTTGATGTATTTCTGTCACCTTGGATCTTGCTCCCCCACTGATCTCTTTTTGACCCTCACATACACACACCCCTGTAGACCAACCCGATCTTACTTACCCATGTAGATCTCCTCCATGATCTTGCAACACCCTGAAGATCAAACCTAATCTTACATACATGAAGAATCCTACTTGAATCTACCATGGGAAGAAATCTCCTAGTTCTACACTTTACAATATAGCCCATGAGTCTATTATATAGATCTCATGCATACACTAATTTAGACAAGCAGCTCAAGACTCGAAGTAGTCTTTAACATGCAAATAACCCATTCAACTAACTGGTAGGGCCACTGTTACTTGTTGGGAAATACAGAAGCACAATTGATTACCATATACAAGCAACTAACATGTGGAATTAATCATAAGTAACAAGTAACTAGAATTTAGAAATAACACAGAATATGAGAGACAATACACAACTTGTATTAATACTCATCTAGAAAAGAATATAATAAAGAAGATGCCACTTCTTCTCCACACCTCTCAGAGGCTTCCCACACCTCAAGTGTAAAGTACTTCTTTCCTCAAAGCTCTCTCTCTTATGGTCCCAACACACAACTCAAACACAGAGTTGGTTTTCACCTCCAACCAGTCAGTATCCACTACTACTAGTACCCAAGTGCTCCACGCACTCCAAGTAGATCTCCCCTAAACTTGTAACAACCTGTAACTCAATAGACCTTACTTATGGAAGGATCTACATTGCCTTCCTCTTTGCTCAATAACCAAGTACACACTGTACTCCAAGTAGATCTCTCTTGATCTTGCTCCCTATTGTGTTGCTATCCTCCCTGATCTTGCACCCGTACAAATCAATCTGGTTCCACACACTTGCAAACCTAGATCATGCACACACATACACCTACAGATCAATGATCTTACTTACCATGTAGATCTCCAAACATGGCCATGCACACCTACTGACCAAGATCATACATACATGAAGAACCCTTTTGATTCTCCAAACCATCACCCACACTTAGCACTGTGGCATTAGGAGGAACACACCATGCTCTCTTCACACATAGAAGGAGCTAATATTTTCTCTCTTACTCTTTAGCACAAATTACAATACAGCCCATGAGCCTATTATATAGATCTCATGCAAACAATAATTAGACACCTAATTACAATAATTAGATCCATAGCTTAAGACTAAAATTAGCCTTCTTCATGCAAACACTTGGTTCGTTAATGAACTATCCATAAAACTCACAGTTCAAACCACACAGGTGACTGACATCAGTCCCTGTTTGCCTAGATGTGACTGATGCCAGCTGAATTTTGACTGTCATCAGTTGCTTCTTGTCTGTACCCTACCGACGTCAGTTATCTTGACTGATGCCAACAACTGTGACAACAACATCCTCCTCCATGTGAAGCTTTTAGCTCGACAACCTAACAAGTAGTCACTCTAAAGGACCTTTCTATATTTTTTTTATCTTGGCCATCAAAATATTCCTTCCAATATTCACCATTATGGGGTTATTCCCATCAATGGTATCATAGTATTCACTTGAAGGACCTCTCTATATTTTTGATCTTAGTCATCATAAGGTCTTGGACTGTAGACCACATCCATTTCTCTTTTCTTTTGATAGATCATTTTTATTTATTTGTCAATAAATTTATAGTGTAGACTGATGTACACTCTATTGGTAAAATTATAATATATATATAGTTTGTAGGTTATATGTGAGAATTATGTGAGGATTTTATTTTATAAGAGTTTAAATTTTTTAAATTGGTTCCATTTGAACTATATGTGAGAATTATGTGAGGATTTAATTTTATAAGGGTTTAAATTTTTTAGATTGGTTCTATTTGAGCTTATTTGGGAGAGATATTTCCCTATACCTGAGGTGTTGTTTTGCATCACAACTCAAACCCTATTCGTGAAAGTTTAGTTACACATTATGGTGAGTTTCCTTATAGACTACAAATTCAACATTATGGTCATTCACCTTAGCATCATCTATTAAGGGAGCACGTCTATTATGAGAAGCTTGTATATCAATCTCAATGAACCTGCACCAGTGAGTTCTCCATGTTCTTATTTCTTGTTCTCAATGCACCCAACTCATGAAGTTTATTGTTTCTAGGTTTATTTTTTTCAAAGTCCATAGTTCTATTTATTTTGAATGTTTTTGGTTTAGTTTTTTAGACTATACTTTGTGGTGTTAGGTTTTATGTAGGTTATTTATTTATTATTATTCTACTTTAAGTTTATTTTTAATAAGTTTATAAGATTAAAGAGTCATGGTCATTTCAGATTTTATTTTAGTTTCTGGTCTATAGTTTTATAGATATGTCTTTATAAATTGATGTTTAGCCTTAAATTACGTATTTAATAATTTTAGTTATAAATTAAGTAGGTTAAGAATTATAATAAATCTTATTGTTTTAGTTTTCATAAATTTTAAAAAAAATCAAAAGTGTTAAGTAGTTTTCATGTCAAAGTTGTGTCAATAATAGTTTGGGTCATTTAAGTCTATTGTCTTAGTAACAATTTATTTTGTCATTTTTACTTATTTTTATTAATGTCTCTAGTTTTTGTGTCTTGATTCTTATTTTATGTGTTCTTCTTCTTTTGTCATAAATTTCAAATAAATCCTTAAAAGGTATTTTCAATAAAAACATGCATGTAATAATCTTTCTTATTCAATATAAAATTGGATGCATTTTTAGGTAAACCCAATGTCTGAAAGTAAATATTATGGAGAGATAATTTAAAAATATATAGTCCTTAGTAGCTCTCATTCCTCACTCCATGTTAGCACTAAGGAGGGAATGTTAGGAAAATTCTAAGTTAGTGCTCACATTTGTGTTAAGTGGTGAGCAATAATATTAAGAGTAGATATTAGATATGTGTGGAATAATGTAAAGAGAGTTCATTATTTAGCTCATGTAAATATTTAGGAGAGAAAATAGGATGGAGAGAATAAATGTTGTTAGAAAAAACTACCGAGATAAGTGTTAGTGGTTTAATAAATTGTTATAGGAGTTAGAGTTGAACTCCTATATATTTGTAATTTGTTTTGTTATTAAATGAATGCATTTTGAATGACCATAAAATTATTGTGCTTTGAAAATTTTTATCCTTAATATCTTCACCATTATGAGGTTATTCACATTATTCAATATATGCATTAATAGAATAATCACTATTAAGGTAGGGCAACACCATACAATACTCTTTTAGGAAGGAATAAATTCACAATGCCACTTTGAGGGGACAACCTTCAAGATCCTTATAAAAAATATAAGACTCAACACTTAAGTGATTGATATCCTTTACAAATATATGCATCTCTTTTGTATATACCTCTATATAACTAAAATGGATGTATAATCTCCTAATCCCAATGTGTGTCGACCATTACCCAATGTACTAATTCCACAAGTTACTCATTTATTCTAATATATTGGACCTATATAAACAACTAAGTGGTATGTGTGCCACATGTTAGCATCTTCATCAACCTACATACATTTATGTATAATATACCTAGGTATATATCATACTAGGTAACCTAATATCATCTAAAAAATATACATGAGAGGTTTTAGGGGCATTGTCTACTATTGTGACTCCTTTCAACAATCATAATTATTTTATATGGGTGAGCAGTAATCCAAGTGATTCAACAAAAATGATGAATATATAGGTGGATAGAGGATCTATTTTCTTAAGTCCCATATAGGATCCAAATAAACCACATGGTTCATAGTTGATTAAGACTGATAATTTTTGATGAATAATGTAGCTAAAAACTTAATCCTTCCAGTCTTTGTTAAATACAAATATTTTCAATGTTAAAAATAAGAACTTCTAGTTCAATATATCAATATCATTGTTATGTCCAACTTAATCTACATATTTCTCTAATTTTGAGAAGAAACATAATTGATTATTCATGGGAAATCACAATACCATCCAATATTTATCCGTCGACTATAAAAAATCCCTCCTTACTCAAGGGAAATTATTTTTAGAAGCTATTTTTCAACTTGTTTGAGATTAATTTAGAGATAATATCATAGATAACATTGCATGATGAATTGGGCATGTAGGAATCAAAGTAGTTAGCATTTTATTGTTTGGGAATGAAACCTATGAATGTGGAGTTTATTTAATTTATGAGTTTTTCATTCCTCCTTGACTCTTATACTACTACCATGGCATCACTTCAAACTATATCCCAATAGATTTCTTATAATCATGTTGGGAAGCCATCTAGACCTAGAGTTTTTCCTGGTTTGAAATAAAAAAAATTCTACCCTGACTTCATCTAAGATTTGGGTCACGAGTAATATATTTATAAATTCAAAAAATAGAGGAATGAGAATCAAAATTTCTTTTATTGTTGTAGTTTTATCTTAAGGGGTCTCAATACAAAACTCCTTATAGTATCTTTTTTTCTTCTGAATGTCATCCTTTTCCATTAAGATCTGACCTATTAGGGTGTGATTTTTGAGATCTTATTGAAATTTATCCTTGTTACAACCCTCTTGTGAAATAAACAAGTATTTATGTCCCTTTATTTCAACCACTTGACCGTAGAAGCTTGTTTCCAACAAATTCCCTCTTGGAGTATAATTATGTTCTAATATTATAATGATTTTTAATCTTCTATTTTTAATTCTTGGTTCATGCCTTATTTATAATTGATATCTTTAATTTTTAAAATATATCTTATAAATTTTTATTTTCTTATTGTGAGCATTCCAAATTTTTTATATTCCTACTTTAACAATTTTTTATCATTTTTAGTTTCTGAGATGAAACAATTTTTTTTTGTCCCTACCCCTTTTGTATTCCACCAATACTTTATTTTGTCCTTCAGTGAGTTGTCTTTGTTCCACATTAACTCAAAATTGAAAGGTTGCCTTTAGGGAGAAGCTATTGGGGTGATAGAGAGTCTAATGGGCCAATGGTTTAAGCCAATAACTAAAATAATTTATGATTCATAGGAAAAATTATGATGAATCTAATCCAAGTTAAGGAGAAATATATCAAGCCTCTATTTCACAATTTTTTTCATAATTATTATATTTTTGTAGGTAAATATTCTTTAATTTGGTTTGACATCGAAGATTAAGATTTACTTAATAAATTGAGCAAAGTCTAAGGTTGATTAAGAGAGGGATCCAAAACCACTACATTTGTTTAAGTGAGAGGTGATGGTGTTGAATTCCTCTCCCAATAAATTCATTTTTTGCACCATCATACAAATTATTAAGGATTTATATAGATATACCATATAGTTATCGACCTTGTCTAGTGTTGGGGCTGTAGGTGTTAATGCAAAAAAAGTTCCTCATAGAATTAATTTCATCAAACCTAAATTCTTATTATTTAATATAGACATCAAGTATAAAATAAAATATATGAAGGGAGTTCCAAACTATTGCTAATATTCCATAATCCTTGATTACAATGTTTGCTACAAAGTTATTATTTCTCCAAGTCTCCTTCATAGTCTCAGTGAAGAGAGTTCCCTGTATCTTTTTTTTATGTAAGAGAATAATGTTTAGATTTTTTAGGATAAGTTGTTTCAAAAACCTATGTTTGAAAAAGGTTTTTATCCATAAATTATTACAAGAGAGGATTAACATGAGGAGGATTGCATCCTATTGTTGTTTCATGTGTTGGGCTTATCCCCCTCGGCCCCTATTAAAAAAAAGAGTTGTATTTATTTCTTGAATTGGAAGATTTTTTATTCATTTTTTATCTTTTAATTTATCCTCATCATTTGGACATGTCAAGACTTGGTTTTATTTATTGGATCACTATTCTTGTTACTTTGATAGCATACTTGACATCTAATTTTTATTACTTTTACCAATATTGATTTAGGCCTCCTAGTTCCTATAATTTGAAAGACAGGGTCTCATAGTCTTATTTCCCTCTTGGATGGATTTTAAATCCATATTAGACATCGTTATCTTGCTCAAACAAATTAGTTTAGTATTTTATTTAATTAAGAGCAAGATAAATCTTTCAAACCAAAAATGTCTTCTTTCTTCCATAATTTCAGATAGCTTTGGGACAATTATTATTTATTATTACAAAGTATTAACATTCTTTTGATTAAAAAAATACTTTTGTTTGTTTACTAAAATTTGGTTTATAATTAAATAATAATCTCTACTATTTAATAATTTTGAATCCTTTTTATTTGGAAAGAAAAAGACTTCCAATTACAATAATAACCTAGTAATCTTTTCTTATTTTTAAAGAAAATAGTTTCTAATTTAAAAAATGTTGTGTTAGAATTTTTTTTATTATTTCATAATAAAAATATTTTTAATTATCACAATAAAATAAAATTTGTTTTCTTTCAGATAAATAGACAACTTCTATAAGATTTAATTTTTGACAACACAAATATAATATGTATATATGCTCTTTTTATTAGAAATAAAATAAATAACCTCTATTTTTCTATAATAAATAGATAAACTTTTATTTGTTTTTTATTAACAATAACTCTACTTTCTTGTTTCCAATAAACTATAGTGTTCACTTAAAAATCTATTGTTGTAATTGTTATCTATGAACATGATATTATTTTAACCTACTATTATTTTATCTATAAACATTACTTTATAGGCTTCTCTTATCAGCTATACAACTATAATTTTAATTATTTGCATTATTAGTTATTGATATCAACAATATAAGATACTATTCCACCTTTGACAATAAACCTTGTCACTCACACTAATAAAAACATAGAAAAGTGGCTTATTATTTTGTAATCTTGGCAAAGTGGGTTATTTATTTCCATTAACAAGACATACTACATTTTTTTAAAATACAACCATTACCTTATAATTTAATATTATTATTACTTTATAGGGATTTTAAACCCACTTGAGAAGTGTAAATACCTAATTTTAATACAATACCATTTTCCATAGTGTCTTTCCATAATTTTTTTATGTTTTCTACACTTGTGTATGATTTATTATTTATAGTAATTATCCTACCCCATAATACCCCTCATTTGGTCCTAAACCTTGCTATGGACAACACGACCACTTTTATTCGAAATGGGAGACCTTTCTTAAAATTGCATGAACTAGAGATTTGGAGTTATTCATTTTGTTCTAGTTGGTGACACTTGCTCAAAACTTTAGAATATACATCACCTTAATTTTATTCAAGTTGTAACACACCTCTTTTAATTTATATAAAAATAACTAAGAAGTGTTTGTTCTCTTATATTATATCATGATATTGATGTTACAATATGATTTTCACTTAGATTTTATGGAGTCTAGTTCTATTCTCAAAGCAATAAATTTGTTATCCTTATTGGCACATCAAGTCCTCTATTACTAATGGGTAAGACTTAATGAATCATTTTATTTTTATCTTTCTTACTTCATTATTTTGTGAATCTCATAGATCTCAACCCATTGGGAAGCTACCATGTCATTTGGAGTTAGAAAGGCCAGTCACCCAAACATGTCAAAGATGTTAGAGCCTACGAGAGCTTGTCCCAATAAGAAATTACCACATCATCTGGAATTAGAGTGGGAAATACTTTAGACCTATCAAAGATATCTGATACTAAGAGACCATGTCCCAATGGGAATCTACCACATCATTTAGAGTCAGAGTGACTAGTCCCCTAGACCTATCAAAGATGTCAAATCCTAGGAGAGCCCAACCTAATGGGAAGCTACCACATCATCTAGAGTCAGAGTGGCTACTCCCCTAGACCTGTTAGAGATGTTAGAGTCTAAAAGAGCCTCACCTAATAAGAAATAACCATGTCATCTAGATTCAAAGCAACCAGTCCCCTTGATTTATCAAAGATGTCAGAGCCTAGGAGAGCTTGGCCTAATGGAAAATCACCACATCATTTGGATTTAAAAAGGCCAATCCCCTAAACTTGTAAGTGATGCCAAAGCCTAGGAGATCCTATCCCAATTAAAAATCACCACATCATTTAGAGTTAGATCAACCAGTCCCCCAAACGTATCAAAAATATTAGATCTTAGGAGAGCCCAACTTAATGGAAAGCTACCACATTATCTAGTGCAAAGATGTACTAGTTTCCACTTATGACCTAGGAAACTTATAATCAATTACAAATGGTTATCTAAGGCCAAATAAGGTGTGCCATGTGTCCCTAAGTGACATGTCACCTAGTTTATGGGAATGACATGGATTGTGAAACCATGCCTTGATGCTGATCATTAATGGGAGGACCAATAGATAGATGAAACGTGTCATAAAAGAAGAGTTGGGTGAGGGGCATCTAAGAGATGTGACTACATGTTTACCACACACTAGGAATTAACAAAATAAGAAGCTAGACCTAATTGGACATTTTTAAAAACATCCCATCACCATTGTTATATACATCTGGTAGTAGAGGATCATGGGATCCAAATTCAATTCTAGATTTAGAAATAAAAGGAGAAAATCCAATCTCCAAATTAATTTCAAATTCACCATAAGTGAGCTGCCAAATGCCATTAATTTAGGGAGATGTGTGCATACATTTATAAATCCAAAAGGAGGCCCATAAATGGTTACCATTGTTGCATTATAATAAATCTTAGACTCTTTTATTTTAAATTTCAATAAAACCCATGTATCCTATTCTTTCAATGCCTAAATCTTCCTAATTTCCCTTTGCCTTACTCCAATGGCCACTACATCCTCAAACCGATAGGCCAATCTTGAGTACTAGGACACCACTTTCCCTATTAGTTTAACCAAGTATAAACACTAGAATAACATATTCAAAGTAATTAAATAGGTTCCCAAGGATTTTACCAATATTTATGGCCAACTATCCAAGTATGAGGATTCCCTTTGATCCTATAAAAGGTGTGGACTTCATAAAGTCACAACCAAACTAGAGGCATTTCCTTACACCAACATTCTAGGTGACATCCTCCACAAATCTATCCACATACATGACATTATCAATTATTGGGTGCATTCACCCACCTCTAAGTACTAGATTATTGATATATCCTAGAATGCCTTCAACTCATACTACTCCCTCATGAACTTCTCATTCTCATATGATGTAGTGGTAGTGTAGTCTAGATTAATGATCACCATATCTATGACATCCTCTATGATTGAGTTGAGTACCCTAACTCTAGGTGGGTCAAAAAAGAAAATATAAATACCTACATAGTCCACACCTTTCAAGAGGAGGTCTGAGTAGGTATGATCATACTAAACTAGTTGTTCAAAGACTTAGACTATCAACATGTCAATGAGTTTTGGGTGCCCCTTTTACACATGATCTTGATTCACTCTGACATCATATACATTAGAGTATTGATCAACTTCAAACTGGTACATGACTTTATAGATGCCTGAAATGGGGGTGACTTCCACATAATGAGCTACCTTCTTGACACAATCTATGGGATGCTCTCATTTAAGCCATCATCCTTTCCTACATGGGTTCTTAGTGTCCCAACTATCCATGTGGTCTTATAAAATCTCTATGGACACTAATTACAGTAGTATGATTAGGATATCTATGACCACTTCTACCTAGTGGTGTACTAGGTGGTCAATGAAGCTCCCATGCCCTATATATCAAAGATAATCTACGACTCTATCACAACCCTTGGGGAATATTGGTTATATAAATATGACATATTGATTTGAGTCATGGGATTCCTCTAAGACCCCCTAAACCTACCATATTATGTGTTTAACCACTTAGTATAACAAGAGATAACCTATCAAATGGTAAATGACATCTTTGGATTATGTGTACAATGTTATTATAAGGCATGTCCTCCTTTCCTAATCACCATAAAGGGCCACATCTATAGGAACTTCCCTTCAATACAAAAGATGGTAGCTAGATGAGACTTCTTCACCCTTATAAAATGTAAAATTTAGTAGTGGGAATCTAAAGGGGTGATTCAGACCCATTTAACATAATACTCAACTCAATTCAACATCAACTATGATTATTAAGTTGAGGATGATAATGAGCTCTATTTGGACATCATCGATGAACATGAGGTGCTATCTTAGATAAAATAAAATAAGAAGAAAGTGAAGAAGGCTTAGGAAATTCCCTCAACAAACTTTCTAGTTCCTTTTTGATTAGTGAAGGACCTAAATTTAATAGCTCTAGTCATCTCCTAAATAATCTTGTAGGGTATCCTACCATCTTCACCTCTTTAGGGTCTAGCCCTAGCTCTTACTCCACTTCTACTAGTGGCCCTAACTCCTTAAGATCTACATCTACATTCTATAATTTCTTCTTAAGGTTTTCCTTTTCCTCCTATATTTTCTCCTCATGTCCCACCTCTATCTCATTTTATGGCACCAATAGCCAAGCCTTGATAGATCTGAGATTAGACTATGCAACACTAGGCAACCAAAGTACAACCCACTCAACCCTTAGCACCATAGCCTCTAAGATTTTATATAGTTTTTAGATCAAGATAAGTCCCCCAAAAATACAATTATTAGGCACCCATCTAGGTTCCCTTACTCCTCCATATCCTCCCATTTCCCTTCCACCCCTTGTTCCTACCACATTCCAACTCCATGTTCTGGTACCCACTAGTTTGCCTCCATATCCCCCTCTAATTCCTATTGTTTCCCCTCCATATTTCACCTAATTATCATTTGCCTCAATTATTTTGATCATCCTAATTTCCCCTTTCCCTTCTGCTCTACCCATCTCATAGTCTGGAGTCCTCCTAGTGCCTCCCTTAGGTATTTTATTAATACTAGGTGTGATTATAGCCTTTAAGATCCTTCCACCTCTAGATGGGACCATCCTAGTCCCCACTCTAGTTATCCTAACACTTCTCTCCATAGCTCCAATTCCTCCACCATTATCCCTTACAATTCTCACCATCATAGACAGACCATCCACTATATCACCCAGAGTCAACCTAGGAAAGAGGTTGAGAAGAAATAAAAGGTGACCCATATTTCAGATCTAGCCCAAAGGTCTTAAGTTCTAGCTCCACCTCCTTTATAGGTTTCAAAAAATCCTCTATCCCTATTAGCAATAGCCTAGTGATTTAATCCCTAACTCCTCTCTCCTTTATCCAAGGCCCCACTAGCTTTGCCTTTAACCAGCCTATCTTATCCTTATTTTTCCATAATATATTCTTAGGGAAAATCCATCCTCAGGTGAATATCACCCTTAAAATGGTGAGATAAAATGTTCTTATGGACCTCCCCTTTCATTTTCCCTCTTTTCCCCCATGCCCTAATTCCACTCCTTTCCTCTTTCACTCCTTTTACTTCTTCCATCTCCCTTCCACCACATCCTCCACCCTTCACCACCATTTCAACCACACCTACTACACCCATAACAACTTGAGGGATGGTCTTAAGATCACATGCACCAAAAATGGATGTCCAATGTGACCTATATGTATAGTGGAGTTTTGATAGAGCCTCTTGGAGAATGAAGAGGATGCTTACTCAGAGATTCATTCATAAGGGGAACCTAGTGATATGGTAGACCCATTAGTATTTATTTTCCACCACCAAGGTAAGAAATACTACTAAAGAAGTGAATATGGTTGAGGACCCACTATCAATCCTTTGAGTTACCCATGATATGTCCAAAAATCTCCTCAAGGACATGCAAAGCCACATTAGGAATCTCAAGTCTAAAGTGAAGAGTATGTTATTAGTTAGACTAATTAGGTAGGTTAAAGATGACCTCTTACTACTTTTATCAATATTTGGAAAATTAATGAGGACTTAGGTTGATGTAATTTTAATTATATAGAGGATGTAGGCTTACATGGGGAAGATCATTGAAATTGATGGGAAATATCAAAAGTTATAGGTAGTGGTCAACGAAGGAATGTTTTTGGAGCTCAAATTGATGCCAAAATTAGATTTGAAATTATAAAAAACTTATGCTAGGATTATAGGAGAGGTGATGAAGGAATTTAAAGACCTACCATACATTATAACATAACCTTTAGAAGAGGGTGATAAAAATATATTGACCTACTTCAAGGAGTTTAATATCTCTATGCTGTTCCACTCAGATATAACTCTACTCAACCAAGGGGAATTTAGAGTCCATCTAGATTAATTCAACTAATTTATGAGGGAGAAAGTGGCCAAAGTGAACCAAGAAGGATCTTAGGTGGTGTTGGACCTATCAACTCAATACACTATGAGCATCAACCAAGTCTCTAGAGTCCAGGTCTCAATGGGAGCAACTTTCCAAATCTCCTAAAGACTAGTAGCTCAAATGAAGGTGATCTTCAAGAAAAATCTAATGATTTTGGTCAAGATGGACAAACAATTTGACCTCATAGTAACCATGCTGGAAGCTAGGATCATCTAATAAAAGTAGTTGGGATCCATCCCCTCTTAGCCACCTATGTGTGTTTATTAGTGGCTCCCCATAGATTTGTTTTGGGTTTATTAGAATTTATTTTAGTTCAAATTTTTAAATATAGTTGTAATTATAATGAGTGGCCATCATGATGCAAGATGTGATCCTCATGATTTTTAGAGGTGAGCCCCAATCCTTAACTATTTATGGAAGATCCGTATTATATTTTAGGGGTGACCAAAAATTACTTGAAAGTGTTGTTGGGTTATTTCTAGGATTTCATCTATGTTTCTTTCTACATTATAGACTATAATAGTGGCCCAAATTGATTATTATATTATCTTTTTACCTTTTTAATGAATACAATCTCTATTTCTACAAAAGGGTCTCTTTTGTGTTCAAGTTTCTTTCCTCTTCATGTTTAAATGATAAATAGTGCCAGGTTAATTTCAATAACTCTTTTTCAATTTATGTATGTCATGATTATGGTGTGATTATATATTATAATCTCTATGTGAGTTATTTCATTTCATTTCTCTTTTGGTAAGTTCTAATTATTTATGTGCCTAACTACAAATGCTCATATGGTATTTATGTGTTTTTGATAATAAACCCCTAGTATTAATATTTAGTAAGAATTTACATTGAAGGTGTATTCTCAGTTCCCTCAGACTCTCTCCACTATATGTTCTTAGAGGTAAAACTTTAGTAAAACTTGGTAAATAATGGTATAAATATGGCAAATCCACTTGGTTCAATGACCATTACATTGATCTCATTTTAGACCTAAAGGCTTACCTTATCTACCTTACCCTTCCCTCTCTTTTGTGTTTATTTATTTGTTCTAAAATGCCCCTTTCCCATTGTGTTTAGAAATAACAAGCCCAACGATCAAATTTTTCACAAATGTATTTAACCTATGTGAAGTATAGTGTATTTAACTTTCGTTGGTAATAGTGTGCCTCTTGGAGACTATTCAGACAGACTCCATTTTTAAAGTCCAATACATGTAGTCATGCTCTAGGTTGATCCTAGATCATTATTAAAATAGAGGATTAAAGTCTTTATTTATCCCCACCTTCCCCTTTTAAGGAATTCCCAATCTCATGGGCATCTCATGATAAGGAGCAAATTGGAGCAAAAAATAACTAGCACTATAAGAAGGGTAATACTTCATGCTTATTTTTAATTTCAGCTCATTTTATGAATATGTTGTGTTAGGTTTTTTGGTAGCAACATGCTAACTATTATTATTATTATTATTATTTATTTTACAACATCTTAGAGACTAGTTTACCTTTTAATAGGGATAGGTCATACCGAGGTAGATTGGTAATTTTCCCCTACTTTTCCATAGAAACCCTAGGTCTAATTAACCCATACTTATGGTGATTCCTATCATCTCCTCTCCACAAACTATCCAAAATGTGCAACCCAAGATGGCCTAGTTAGTTGGTATAGTCATTAATGTCTTAGGAGTGATCCATGGTCTACCCAAGAACCTCAAGGAACACAGCCTCCTGTAAGACTACCTTGAGACTCTTAAATGTCAAACATGGGAAGGCGACATGTAGGTTATTACCTTTTACTATAATGGACTCTACCTATGATTGATTACTAAACCTTCTTAAAGACTCTATATAGAGTTGGTATAACTTTAATTTTGATTTCCTCAGCTAATTTGCCCAAGTAATATACCCTAACATCTTATACCAATAGTTCACGTTTATTAAGAGGGAGCCCAATGAGCCCATTATAAATTTCAATGCTAGATTCTAAAAGATGTATATCTAGGTAACTAAACTTCACCAACCTAATCCTCAACCAACACTTTAAATGTATAAGAATGCCCTGGACCCTTGGATGGCTATGTTCTTGAGAAGAGATGTAGTTATAATAGACCTATCCTTAACATATTTAGGGGCCATAAAAGTGGATAGGTAATTAAATCCTTAGGGATACACTATGAACCAATAATCCTAGAATGTTACCAAAAATTCTTGCATTGAACTTATTACCTACCATTAACTAGAATACACCTATGCCCCAACCACTCCCTATAATGCATCAACTCTAGTTGGGTCATCCCACTTAAAACTAACCACTAGGTTTCCTAAACCCATGGTGTCCAAGTCTGATTCCTTGGACTCAACATCAAGTGATACTAGTTGTGGCTAAAAACACCCAGACCATGCCTCAAGCATCCAATTTAATGGAGCTAGATGTTATTCAATGAATGGCACAAAATATCAATAATAACATCCTAGGGTTGAAGAGACATACAAGAAACTCTAACATAGAAATATACAACAATAATTTCACATATCAAAGGACAAATAGGATATACAACAACCCTCAAAACCCCCCATAACCTTCACCTAATAAGCTCCTCAAGATTAGGATTTTTGAGATAGCGTTACCTAACTAGTGTCGAGTGTACAACATCATAACAAATGGAGAGATGGACTACACATAGTTTAATTATGTTTCCAAAATCTTCCCAATCATCCAAAATCCTCCAACTCAAGTAAATCCCCTAGTAGAACCATGATATTAAAAATATTAGACCTCCTTAGCCAAAAATAAAATGAGTGAAAGGAAGTTATTAGTGAGGTTCAAGTGTTTCATCAATTCCAAATGAGAAATTAATCCCTTAGGAGTAGGTAGCAAAAGAAATCCCTTACTACCTCAACCCCCTAAATAATGGTGTAACCCCACTAGACCAAAATTTTAGGAATGATCCTCCACATCCAAGACCTCAAGAAACTAAGATGCCTATGGAAACCCCACTAGTTCAAAGTAAATAGGGTTATAACATATTTTAGGATATGAATAAAATCAAGGGTAACATTACCCTACATGACTTGTCCAAATCACAAATCAATATGACTTTTTATTAAAATATTTTAATCAAAAGCCAACCCTACAGACCTAGCCAAAATTAAGAGCAACACACACCAATGTGATTATCTACAAGAATAATATGGAGGTTTCCCCATTCCTTTAAACCATTTAGTTATTTGGAAATAATATACATAACTGCTTAATATATTTTGGATCCTTATCCAATGTGATGTCGGTAGGCATATGCAAGAAACTTGGTCTAGCCCCTATAAAATTAGATAAAATAATGGCCTTATTAGATAAATAAGAGGTGAAAATCATAAGTAAGTTGTTAAACATACACATATAATTATAATATGAACCTAAGATTCAACACTTTATAGACATTCAAGTGGTTGACATCGTAAAAGCCTATGGTATGCTCCTTGATAGAGATTGGTCCAAAGCCCTAAATGGGTATATGACCAAAAGTTTCTCCCATATGTGGTTGCTTTGAGAAGAGTAACCAACCAAATAAAAGTGAATATGGAACCATGTATGAAACACATGATCATTAAATAAAATGACATTAATGAGAAGATAAACCTAGTTTCCTCAGACCTAGGCATCTATATGCTAAACACCAAGCCTCCAAAAAACTAAACTAGTAGTAGCCTAGGTCCACTTGGTCTGTGGTCTATTTATGTAGATGGAGATCACTCCAAACAAGGTATTGGAGCCAATTTTTTGATTATATATCCCTTAGGGAGTAAACATCTAACATCCTATAGGATATAGTGTACCTTTAGTACATGAGTCAAACAAACTAAGAGTATTCAGTGATTCTAAACTAGTAGTCAACCAGATCAAAACTAAGTTTAAATGAAAACTATCATACTGTAGAAGGTATAAACATTAATCTTGGGACTTGATTGAAATTTTTAATACACTGAATATTATCCCTATTCCCTAGGAGGAAAACCAAGTAGTAGACTCATTAGCTTTGGCTATGGAGAATTTAACCCCTCTAGATGATACTGAGATATAAGAGTTATATATGGAAATTATCCCTTGTCCTTCTATCCTAAACAATGTGAATAACTTCTAGGTATTTTAAGATGACCAAAAAATCATCTAGTTCCTTGAAAATAAAGGGATTTTGAGGCCCAAATCATAGATTAAAAGGAAAGAGACAACCCCAAGATTGAGTTGGATAAGGATGGGAGATAAACATTCATGGGAACCAAATCCCTAAGGGGTTGATTTCATGTGAAAGAGAATTTTATCCATTAGACCTAACCTTATAGGATAAAAAGCCTAATTTAAAAGACTAGAAGTACTAAATTATTAATCTCAAACCTACAAAGAACCCTTAGACAATTAACATGGGTTTAGATTAGATGGATCACAAATTGGAATAGTTATAGAGATTATTGATAAGGTATAAGGATGTAATTTCCTTATCTTATGAAGACCTTAAAGTCTTTGAACTAATAAAAATTACTCACACCATCCCCTTAAAACTTGACCAAAAGCCCTTAAAAAAAAGGCAAAGGCTGAATAACCAAATCATTGAGCCCTTTATTCACAAGGAGGTTCACAAATTACTCTTTGCAAGGATAATTTTCCTAGTCCACCACTCCACCTAGGTGTATAACATGATCCTAGTGCAGAAGAAGAATGGTGAAATCTATCTTTGTGTGGAGTTCTAAATTTTAAATTGAGCCTTAGATAAAGATAATTACTCATTTCCCTCATTAGATGAGGTGATCTAAATGGTGAGTAGGTCCTAGATTGTTTTATTTGTTTATGGCTTCTTGATCTATAACTAAGTCCTAGTCAATTTAGGAGATATAACTAAGACCACTTTCACCTCTAAGTGGGCCACATTTGATTACAAATAGATGCTTTTTGGGCTAATCAACATTGGTGTAACCTTTCAAAAGGAAATGGACTTCACTTTTGAGGGCCTAATATATAAGTGCATAATAATATTTATGGATGACCTAACTATTTTCTCTAAATATAAGTTAGATCATGTGCACCATTTAGAGAGAGTATTTAAAAGATGCAGAAGGTATGACATCTCTTTCAACTCAAAGAAGATCATGTTCAATATCACCAAAGGTAAGCTTCTCAATCACATTATCATGAAGAAAGGTATTACTATCAACCCTAAAATGGTGTATATAATTTATAATCTACCTTTACTTAACAACAATAAAGGAACTAAAACATTTCTTTAGGAAAATCAACTTTGTGCATAAGTTTATTTCTAAATTTGATGGAATAGTGAAGCCATTGAATGCAATGTTGAAATAGGACACTAAATGGAGTGGCAAGTGGAGTCAAGGAAATATTTCAAGGATATCAAAAATGATATCATGCAAGCCCCAATCCTTATCATCTCAGACTATACATATGACTTATATGTTTACCCTTTTGCTTCAGAGCATACCATTATCACTTTCCTCACCCAAAGGTTAGAAGGAGAAGAACACTTGATGGAATTTATGATCACTAATATTAAAGATGCCAAAATATAGTATTATACCCTAGAAAATCATGCATATGCCTTAGTCAAGGTAGTGAATAAATTTAATCATTACATCCTCTAAAATGCAGTCCATGCCATTGTCCTAGACCTAGCTATAAAGTAAATGCTAAGATATAATGGACTAGGTGAGAGGAGAGGTTGATGGATGATGAAATTATAAGAGTATGACTTAGAAATCAATCTATCCAGGTTGGTCAAGGGACAAGGCATCCCCCAACTAATCATAGAGATAGACCCAATAATCATAATACACTAAGTGAACTAACAAAGGGTGAAACACTTAGACTAGTATGAACTGCTTATGTACTTTCTACCTTATGTAAATACACACCTGAGAGTCAACCATATGTAGAGAAGAGCCCTCCCATTGAAATCCATGCATTATATGCTGAAGAAAGTAATTCTCTTCAGAAGAAACCATGAAGGAATATACCTCTAATGTATATCAAAATAAGAGGCCAAGGACATAACAACAAGTTTCCATGAAAAATTAGGAGCTGACCATCTCAGCAAATGCCATGAATCATAAGGTTCTATAAGAAGGTTACTATTATCCCACACTATTCATAGATGTTCACACTCATATTAATTTATATCACTAATGACAAACCTTTGATAAAAGGGAAATGCACACCAAAATGTTGTTAAAACCTATTGTAGAGTCTATGTCATTCACATAATGGGGGCTAGATTTCATGGGAGTGATTAATTGCAATTCATTATCTAGTCATAAATTCATCCTCATGGGCATGGACTAATTCACTAGATGGTTTGAGGTAGCTATGACCAAAAGGAACACCACTGTCTAAGTCATCAAGTTCCTAGAAACTTCCATAGTCACCTATTTTGAGATTCCCATTTCTTTAGTATGTGATAATGACCCTACCTTTCAATCCTTGGAATTCATATCATGGGTGTACGATAATAAAATCACACTCAAGTTCTCCTCCAATCACTATCCACAAGGGAATGGATTGGAAGAATCCACAAACAAAAAACTTAATTGAAACCATCATGAAATCAACTGGGGAGAAGCCATGGGAATGACACTCATTTCTAAAATTTACCTTATGGGAAAACTTCACCAAGTATAAACAAGCCCTCAAAATCTCTCCTTTCCTTCTCATCTATGTATTGGAGACAATCATGCTAGTCACTCTCAAAATTCCTACTTATAAGTTCATACATCAATTCATAGAACTGAATGATACAGTGAATTCTAGATTCCTAGACCTAATTCAGTCGAATAAAGCCTAAGATGAAGCTTTGTTGTGATTTATAAAGTATCAATACATAGTCAAGGGGTGGTTTGACAAGGGGGAGAAGGTTAAAACCTTCATAATCTTGGACATGGTCCTGATATGGGATAAGGCCCATGAGAAGAAAGACTAACATTCAAAATTAGATCCCCTTTAGACCAACCTATACTAGATAGCCAAAATATTAGGCCACAACACCTTTTGTCTCAAGGATCTTAAGGGGAATGACTCATCACTACTAATAAATGGGTAGTTCTTGAATAATTATTTCTTGGTTGTACCCATCAAAGTGATTTATGACTAATCTAAGTAGTAGGTGGTAATATATATTAAATAGATTTACTTTTGTTGTGTATTTGATTTTCTCATGTGTTTGTTTCTATTGTGTGATTTTCATTATGTTGTATTTTCCCCCTCTAACCCCTTCTTTATTCTACATTGTTTCCCTAACACCCAACCCTTATTAGTAATTACTTTAGGTGGTGGCTGAGGCCTAGGAGGATTGCTAGGAAATAGGAAAACTAAGATAAAACATTTGATATAAGTAATTTTAGGACTATAAAAGGGGACTGTTAACATCCCAAATCTATGAGGCCAATGATTCTAAAATAAAAAAGTGGATTTCAAAACAACTTACACCCAAGATGGACACTAAGTTGCACTTAAAATAATAATTATAGAAGACATTAAATTATTCAAGTTGATTAAGGACTGGATAGTTATTTAGAATTTCCCCCTATCCATTCACCCTTGGCTTGGTCCTAAAACCTTAATGGATAAGACTAATAAGTAATGGTATCTTCTTGAGAAACTTGGAAAAGTTAAAAAAACATGCAAAATCTAAATTCTGAGTCTACCTCGAAAGGGATATATAGGGAATATCCATCATAGGCTTTTTGACATAGTGGGTAGTAGAACAAGGCCATGAATGGGACCAAAGACATTTATATTAGGGCTATGTGTGCCCATGTGGTAGTAGAACAATTCCCTAGTCATTCCCCCAAGACAACAATTCCATAGAGGGTGTTTGATAACTAGTCTAGCCTTGATTACTTGAAGGTAAATGAAAAATAAATTGAAATGAAAATCACTTCTCACACATGTTAGTGACTATCTATGGGTGGAATCTCAGTATGTGGCTTGATTTTTAAAGACTTTAGTATCTCATTTTTTTTTGGATGTTAAAAGACCCCCATATAATCTTTGTGATGAGCAAGGAATGAAGATGAAACTAGTCATGTTCTAAGTGATTCTCATCACTTTCCCCACTGAAGTTACCATTTGTTGTGGCCACCATGTCCTCTTTTATAAAAAATGGGGTACCTCTTATAAAATTTCATGAATCAAAGCTTTGGATTTATTAATTTTATTCTCATCTATGACACCTTTTAAAAACTTTAAAATATACATTGCCATTATTTTCTTCAAGTAGTAATAGACCTCTTTTAATTTCTCTAAATACAACTAAGTAGTGTTTGTTCTCTTTAAGTATATCACGGCAATAATTTTTTATAATGATTTTCACTTATATTTCTTGGATTCTAGTTCCTTGATCAAAACAAGAAATTCATTATCCTCCATGACACATTGAGTCCTCCATGATTGATGGGTAAAATTTAATGAATCATTTTCTTTTTATCTTTCTTACTTCATCATTTTTTGAATCTCATAGAGCCTAGCCCAATGGAAAGTTACCACATCATTTTGAGTTATAAAGGCTAGTACCATATACTATTATAAATGTCAAAGCCAAGGAGATCTTGACCTAATGGGAAATATCCATGCCATCTGGAGTTAGATCAACTAGTCCCCCAAACTTCTCAAAGATGTTAGAGCCTAGGAGAGCCTGACCCAATGGGAATTTTCCATGTCATTTGGAGTTAGAGAAGATAGTCACCTAGATCTATCAAATATGTTAGATCCTAAGAGAGCATGACCCAATGGGAAAATTCCCTTGTCATTTGGAGTTAGAGTAGCTAGTCCCCTAGACCTATTAGAGATGTTAGAGACCAAGAGATCTTGGGATAATAACAAGCTACCACATCATCTTGAGTCAAAGTAGCCAATCCCTCAGAAATTTTAGAGATTTCAAATCTTGGGAGATCCCATGCTAAGTGAAATTATCATGTCATCTAGAGTTATATTGGCTAGTCCCCCAGACTTGTCAAAGATGTCATATCCTAAGAGAGCCTGACCTAATGAGAAATCACTATGACATTTGGATTCAAAAAGGCTAGCCCCCCAGACCTGTTAGAGATTTTAGATCTTGCGAGATCCCATCCCAATGGGAAATTACCACTTCATTTAGTTTAGAGCATCCAATCTCTTAGACCTATCAAAGATGTTAGAGCTCAAGAGAGCCTAGCTAAATGGGAAATTACCACATATCCTAGTGAAAAGATGAACTAGTTGCCACTTATGACTTGGGAAGCCTAAAATGAAGTATAAGTGGTTATCTAAGGCTAATTAAGGTGTGTTATGTGTCCCCAGGTGACATGCCACCTAGTCTAAGGGAATGACATGGAATTTTCATTCTCATAGGATGCAATATCAAAGCCAATAGTTTTGAAAACATATAAATGATCACTAGATCTATGACATCCTCATATGGAGATGTGTGCATGAAAATGGGTCAAGAATATTGACTCTAATGTGGGTCAACAAAGAAAATATTTAATGCCTATAATGACACATTAATTGAGTAGGTCCCCACACCTTTGAGGATGCCCTTTGAAGAGGAAGTCTACCTACTAGTAGGCATGATCATTGCAAATGTTGAATCATCACCAAATCGTTATTCAGAGACTCAAACTACCAATATGTCAATGAGTTGTGGTGGGTACCCCTTCTACACATGATCTTGTTGAATCAATTACTCACTCTAAATGAGTTGTGGCATTCCACATGATACTCATTAGATAATTAATAAAATTCAAGTTGGTAAATGTCATTAAAAATTCCCCAAATAGGTGAAACTTTTACATGATGAGTTAGCTACTCGATGCCACCTATGAGATGCTCTCATTCAATCTATCAACCTTTCTTGCATGGGTTCCTAGTGGGCCAATTGTCCACATGGTCTTTTAAAATCCCTATGGCCACAAGTTTTACTATCATGTACATAATTTCCATGACCACTTTCTAAATAGTGGTGTATCATTCAATAAATGAACCTCCCATATACCATCTCTCAAAGATAATCTAAGACTCTATCATAGCCATTGGGGAATACTGGCTGTATAAATATGACATAGTGATCTGAGTCATGATCTTCCTCCAAGACTCATTACACATAACTTATTATGTGATTGATCTCTTATCATAATAAGAGATCGCCTATAAATTGGTGAACAACAGCTTTAGCTTCTATGTATAACATTAAAAAAAGGCATGCCCTTCACTCTCAATCACTATATGGGTCCACATCTATAGGAACTTCCCTTTAATACAAAATATGGTTTCCAGGTGAGACTCATTCACCCTCACAAAATGAAAGATTAAGAAGTGGGACCTAAAGGGGTGATTTGGGCCCATTTGGCATAATACTCAAATTAGATCAACCTGAACTACATCCATCAAGCTGAGGATGATGATGAGCTCTACTTGAATGTCATCAATGATTAGGAGGTACTATCCTAAATAGAAATAAAGAAAAATAATAAATAGAAGAAGGCTCAACCAAGCCCCTCAACAACTCCTTAAACTCTTACTTGGTCTATGGAAGACCCAAATCTAACAACTTTAGCCATATCTAGGAGAATATTGTAGGACATCTCACCACCTTCTCCTCCTTGAGATCCAACCCCTGCTCCCACTCTACTTATGTCAGTATTCCTAGATCCTTAAGATCTAACTCCACCTCCTCTTATTATTCCTCAATATATACCTCTACTTCCTCTAGTTTATCCTTATGCCTTGCCTTCACCTCCTTTGGTGACACAAATAACTAAGCCTTAACAAAGTTAGGCTTAGACTATATGATGCAAGGTAGCCTAAGCATAACTCACTCAACCATTACAACTATAGCCTCAAGATTTGATATGACTGGTAGTTCAAGAGTGATCCCTAAATGAGGAACTCAATAACAACCCATCTAGGTTCCCTCACTCACTCCTTTATCTCCTCTTATTTCCCTTCTACCCATTACTCCTGTAACATTCCAACTCCTTATTTCATCACCCACTTGTTTTCTTCCATCTCCCCCTCTATTTACCTTTGTTTTCCCTCCATATTTTTTTCAAGTACCCTTAGATTCGGTCTTTCTAAGTATCCTCACATACCCATTCCCTTATGCTCTACCCATCTCATAGCCTGGAGTCCTCCTAGTGCCTTCTTTGAGCATTCCCTTAATAATAGGTGTTACTATAGCCTTTGGGAGCCTACTACCTTTAGTAAGGAACCTCTTAGTCCCAACTTAAGTTATCCTAGTATTCCCCTCCTTGGATCCAATTCCTCCACCATCCACCCCTACATCTCTCACCATTATGGTAGACTATCCACTATAGCACCCGAAGCTGACTCAAGAAAGAGGTCAAAGAAGAAAAAGAAAGCAACCCATCCTTTAGCTCTAACCTGAAGGCCTTCAATTCTAGCTCCACCTCCTTTACAAGTCTCAGTGACTCCTTCATCCCTAGTAGTAATAGCCTGGTGATTGGCTCCATAACCCCCTCTAACCTTACCTAAGGCTCCACTAGATTTCCCTTTAACTAGCCTATATCATCCCTATTTTTCCATGATCCATTCTTGAGGGAAATCCTACCTTAGGTTAACCTCACCTAGAAATAATGGTGATCTCAAATTTTCCCATGGGCCTCTCCTTTCATTATCCCTCCTTTTGCCCCCATGCCCCCTCTACCTCCACTCCTTTCCTCTTTCAATCCTTTCAATTCTTCCATATATCATCCACCTCATCTTACACCCTTCAAAACCATTTTATCCACACCTATTACATCCCCAATAACCCAAGGGATGGTCCTAGGGTCACATGCACCATGTATGGATGTCCAAGGTAACTTGGAAGTGTAGTGGTTTTTTGATAGAGCCTCTAAGAGCATGAAGAGGATACCTAATCAAATATTCATCCAAGAGGGTAACCCAATGATGTAGACCCATCAATATTAATTTTACATTACCAAGGTGAGGAATACTACTAGAAAAGATAAGATGGTGGATAACCCACTATCTATCCTTCAAGTTACTCATGACATGTCTAAGAAACTCCTCGAGGACATGCAAATTTAAGTCTAGACTCTTAAGGCCTAAGTAAAGAGTAAATTATTAGTCAAACTAATTGGGTAGGTTAAGGATTCCCTCTTACTAATTTTTTTAATCCTCAAAAAATTTGTGTAGACTCAAGTTGAGACCAATGCAATTATACAATGTATATAGGCCTATATGGGAGAAACACAAAAATTAATGAAAAATTCTAGAAGCTACACATAGTGGTCAATAAAAGAATGTTCCTAGAGATTAAACTAATTCAAACCTTAGATTTTTGGTTGTACTAAAATTATGATAAGAACATGAGAGTATTGATGGACAAATGGCTAGTCTTGGCCTGCACTAAAATAAAACCCTTATAAGAGGGTGAGAAGAAGATATTGACTGACTTTAACGAGGTCAATATCTTTGTGATATTCCACCTAGATGTCACTCTAATCAAACAAGGGGAATTTATATCCCACTTGGGTCAATTTGACTGATTCATGAGGGGGAAAGAGACCAAGGTGAATTAGGAAGGATCTCAGGTAGTGTTAAACTTATCAACTTAGTCTACTGTGAGCATCAACCAAGTCTCCTGAGTCCAACCCTTAATGGAAATAGCTTCCATATCTCTTAGAGACTAATATCTTTGATGGAGGTGATCTTTAGGGAGCCTCTAATGAAATTGTCCAAGTCGGACAAGGATTTTGATCTTGTGGCATCCATGCTAGAAGCTAGGAGTGCCTAGTTAACATAGTTTGGAGTCAACCCCTCTTAGCCACCTCCACATGTTTACTAGTGCCCCCCACATATTTATTCTAAGTCTGTTAGGATTTATTTTGGTTCAAATTTTTAAATATGGTTGTAACTATAATGATTGGCCATTATGGACTAGGATGGGATCCTTGTGCTTTTTATAGGTGAGCCCTAATCCTTATCTATTGATATAAGAGTCATATTGTATTTTAAGGTCAACCAAATATTGATTGAAAGTGTTATTGGATTATTTATAATATTTAACTTGCATTTCCTTCTATAATCTAAACTATAATAGTGGCCCAAATTGATATTGTAATAGTTTTTCATTCTTTTAATGAATACAATCTTTGTTTCTACAAAAGGGTCTTTTTTTGTTCAATTTTCTTTCATCTTCATGTTTAAATGATCAACACTGCTAGGTTAATTATATTAACACTTTGTTACTATATTTATGTCATGATTATGATGTGCTTAACTATTATAATCTCTATGTGAGTTATTTCATTTCTCTTTTGGTAAGTACTAATTATTTATTCACCTAAATGCAAATTCTCATATGGTATTTATGTGTTTTCAATAATAAACCCCTAGTAATAATATTTAGTAGGAATTCACATTGAAGGTATACTCTTAGATCCCTTATAATTTCCCCACTATATGTTCTTGGAGGTATAAATTTAGTTAAAACTTGGTCTACAATGGTATAAATGTGGCAGTCACTTGGTTCAATGAACATTTCATTGATCTCATTTTAGACCTGGAGGCTTCCCTTTTCTACCTTACCCTTCCCTCTCTTTTTTGTTTATTTAGTGGTTCTAAAATTCCCATTTTTCCTTGTGTTTAGAAAGAACAATCCAAACAATAAAAATATTCATAATTGTATTTAATCTATGTGAAGTATAGTGTATTGAACTTTTAGTGGTAATAGTGCATCTCTTGAAGACTATTCATGTAGACTCCATTTGTGAAGTACAATATTTGAATTCATGCCTTGGGATAATCCTAGATCAGTCCTAAAATGAAGGATGAAAGTTTTTATTTATCCCCACCTTCCCCTTTTAAAATAATTCCCAATCTCATGAGTGTCTCATGGTAAGGAGAAGATTGGATTGAACCACAAGCCTTCCAAATGTGTCTTATGTTAAATTCTAAATCTATTAATTTTAATCCCTAGGTATATTTTCATAAATCCTTATTATTCCAATTTAACCTTAAATTTTAACTTTTCCTAAAATGTGATTATTTATCTTGTAGATCCTACCCTAAGTAAGACCACTAGACCTGCCCAATGTATTCTTCATCATTTAGTGGGTTATCTTACCTTTGGTTGAAATCTATGTTCCTTATTTTTTAATTTTTACTATTTTATTAATTATCCTAATCATGAGTCATACCCTAGGGTATAATATTTATACCAAATAAATATAATACATTATCTATATGCATGATAGAGAAATAAAGTGTCTTATATTCTACTCCATAACTCAAGTTAGTGTCAACACACTTGGGATGAATTCATTTTTCTACATCACCCTCTATTACCAAAATAAGGTTTAGGTGTATTTCATGTGGTTACATCTTCAAAAAGAAGAGGAGGTTTAAAACCCTTTCTTTAGATTCTAGTTACACTACATAAAACTACATTGAGGTATGAATCTAACATATAAGATAAGTAGTTGTAACTCCCACAGTGTTTACCTGACTCAAAATTTTTGGTTGTGAGTTGATGGTAAAATAAGTGAAATAATGAATAATACATCATTTTTTCATGTATACCCATTATATCAAAGAAGCACAAGTATAGGATGGTATGACATCTAGTGGCACATATGCACCAAAAAAATCATAATTTTAAATTCAGTGTATGACATGATCAATGCAATAGGATAGGTATGGTATTAAAATTTTATGACCAACAATATTTCCCATCAAATTATTTTTGTAGGATTAATTATTATTCCTACATAAGTAGAGGCCCAAACTTTACACAAAGGTAGATACATATTTATACACTCTAGGTATGCACTCATGGATCTAAATAAAATTAATTTGTGATAATTCCATCATCCTTTGTCCCCTTTTAAGTTTAATTTTCAATTTCAATAGTTTATTTTTTCTTCTTTACACATTTTTAGTCATTAGGAAAGATTCAAAATTAGGTTCACATGCCTTTATTCCTTGATTTCATAAATATTTTAAGGTTACCTATGGTTTTATTCATCTTTTATCAAATCTAATTTTCATATTTGATTTTCTCTTAGGGATCCTTATATTGATTCCTTAGTGGATTTTCACACTTATATCTTATTCCTAGGAGACCTATCTCATCACATCTCACTATACATAACACTTAATTTAGTGGTGATACTTTTAAATTGATATAGTAACCTTTACATACCACTCATGCTTTAAAAAAAATGATATATTTTGAGATGCCTTGTAGTGATGTTCCTCCTTCCAACACTAATGGGAATGATCAATTTGCCTATCTTGTGAAAGAGATTCCATTAGATAATGTTAATTTTGTTGATGATGTTAGGAAGAATAATTAACATGCATGTGATGATATACCTCTTAAACTTATAAATTATTTAATTTTTAAAAACATGAATGAACAACAATTACATAATTTTAGTGCCAAAAATTCTAAATAACTTAATGCTAAAATTTTATTTCTTATTAAATCTTGTAACATAATAATTAGGAATATGGATCCTTTTCCTCAAATATCCATTGGATTTTTTTTACTCCTATATAAATCTATATTTTATAGTCACTAATAGTTTATTTTTTAGGACTCGTTGGTGTATCTTTCTCCTTGAGTGCAGGTCTTAAGGATTGCATCAAGATTGGGGTTAGGTTAGCTCATGGTTTTTTATGAGATATGTTCAAATGATATATTTTTATACCTATATATTCCCTTATGAAATATTCATACCTCCTATGATGTATTCCTAAAACCTAGGAATCTTGAAGCTAGAAAATATGACCAAGTCTAAAATCCTAAATCTCTAAAATTTGGCTAAGTCTAAAATATGATAGGATCCTTCTAAACCTATAATATGTTTTATATCTCCTAAAGGTATAAAACCTAAAAATCATGAATATATATATATATATATATATATATATATATATATATATATATATATATATATATATATATATATATATATATTTATATATATATATATATATATCTGTGTGTGTGTGTGTGTGTGTATTTATGTATATGTGTATGTGTATATATGGGTGTGTATATAGATATTACCTAATTTAATCTTATTTGACCCTCTATTACATTTATCTACCAAGTTTCATAGTTGTATTTTAGGATTTAGATCCATAATTAGAGGCTTCATAAGTATCACTTTTAATATTTTATATAAAAAATCACACCATTTGGCTCTAATTACACATGAAAACATGATTTTAGTAGAAGAAAAGGAACTACAATATAGAAGTGTATTCTTATGAAGGTGTAGTCTTCTTCAAGGTATTTGAAGTTAAATATAAGGGACAAAGAGGTAATATTTTGTCATATGAGTCCAAAACTAAGGAAACTTAGGTATTCATCATTTTCATTTTAGTCTTTACCTATAACAGCTCTCATAAATTTGAGCCAAGAGGAAGATTGATGCATTGAAACTTCAACCCAAGGTAAAAATCCATATTTATAAAATCTATTTTTTAAAGTTTATATGCATATATAAGAGTATTATGTTATTTTATTCTTATCCATGTTTATTTGCTTATGCTTATTAGTATATGTTATCTTTTCATTTCAATATATCCCTAGTTATATACCTCTTAATTACCACCTAATGACATGCCCCTATCTTTATTTTAACTTCTCACCATCTTGGATCTATATTTATTTGTTCATAAATTACTTGTATGTAGATTCATAATTATATCCTTGATACACCTCTTACAAAAAACTATTTATGTCTACCTCTACCCCACCTTTTGGTATTGATAATTGTATGTAGTTTTTACTAGTATGGTCATCTCTCTTTCCTATATTATATGACATGGTTTTACATAATTTGGTGAGTATTATACCCTCATGATACTAATCCTCATATTCCTCCACCTGATGTTATCACATCCCTAAATTTTGTGCTTATATTCTTAATACTTATATTGTCCCACATACTAACCCAACAACCAATGTGCTTCCAATTAATTTATATATTCACAATATTGGTCTTGAGCATAGTCATAACACTCATCATGACTCACATACCAATGTTAATCATGAAAAGGAAAATTTACATACACATATTAATGTTACACCTATACATACATCTACTAATCTAGCAATACAAAAATTTAGTGATTCAAGGATGCAAATTTCATAATTATCTCAAGAGACTATCAAAATGAGACATATGGTTTCATCTTATGACATATTACAAAACCCTTTTTATTAATAAGTACTTTTTTACCCTTTTACTTCATCATTAAAGATACCTAAGTTAAAAACATTTAGTATTAATGGGGATCCATATAATCATATCAAATATTTATTTACATATTGTGTTAATTCTCATATTGATCAATTACTTAAGAAAACATTATTTCCAAGGAGTCTCATAGGGTATGATATAGATTAGTTTTTTTCATTACCCATGGGGAAGATGTTTAGATTACATTATTTAATTGACATATTCTTAGTAATTTTAAAAATAAACATTAGTCAAAATGTTACATTTTCTCAAATTTATCAAGTCAAACAAGGACCTAATGAACACATCATTGACTACGTGATTAAATTAAATAACATGCTTACCAAAATGTCACAACAAATATCTGATAGTGAACTTAAAATTATATTCTCCAATATTTTTTTAAACCTTCTCAAGGATAAAATCATGTTTAACATGACTCATTTGATGAAATTTTCATGTAATATAGATGTTAATCTTATGGATGCTAATATGTTAAAGTACACATCTATTATTTATAAATCCACTACATTTAAATATTAGGGTAAAATAACATCCAAACCTAAGATTAATGTGTGTGTAGTTTTCAAGCTAAGGGTAAGGCTAAGATGGTTAATGTATTTTCACAACCAAGTGATAAGCTTACCTTTCCTCTTCTTAGGCAAAGGTGAAAACTTACAACATTATGAAACCCATTGTATATGATGTTAAATAATGTACTTGATTTTAATGTTATTTCCTTACCAAAACCTTTCCAAATGAATAAAACTAGAATGTTTCCAAAAAATTATGATCCTGATCAATTTTGTGAGTATCATAAAGCTTCAAGACATGGTAATAATAAATGTTTCAAATTGTAACATAGGATGTAGGACCTAATTGATAAAAATATTTTATCATTGTTATTCATAATTATTATTTGAATAAATCTATTGTGTAGCCTTATCAACACATAAAATTATTTAATAGTCCATTCTCAAATCAAACACTCCTAAATAAAACAATGTGCATATGAAAACATCTATACAACACTCTACCTTTCTAACTAAGCTTGAGATTAAGAAAATTATTATCACGGTTTAGAGATTTAAAATACATGTACCTTTTATCACATTTCATGATTGCAAGATACCTAATGATGCATCAAATAATGGTATTATATACATAAATGGTTCTATTTATCATTATCCTTATATGATAAAGGGAATTATGATTGACAATGGTTCTATTGAAAACCTTATTTAAGTATCATTCCTATTTACTTAAGTTCATACTAAAAGATATTTACTCCATACAACTATGGTATTATACATCTATGATGGTAATACATACACACTCTTAGGTTTTATTATCCTTCCAATTATAGTTGGTCCTCAGAACACTCTAATTTGGTCCTATGTTATATTATATACAAGATCATATAATCTATAATTTGGATTCCCTTGGATTAATAAAATGAGAGAAATACCTTCCACACTACATAATTGTGTTAATTTTTGTTTACAATAGTGAAATACAATCTATTCATGGAACACCTTAATAAAAAATTATCTTAATTTAAAGATCACATGTGTGACCATATAATATTACCTAAAATAAGATAATTATTTATCCTTAAGTGATCCATGCATCTGTACCATTATCATCATGTATGGTGCCTATTATATTTGAGACTACAATATCTTCGTCTAGTTTATAATCTCCTAGATATTTTTTTGACATTGAACCTCTAAGACATACAACACCTATTCATCCATGTAGCAAGGTATATTTGAAACCTAAAGTATTTATATTACCATGATATATTCCTATGCAGTCTATAGTGGTTCCTCGATCCCATTGTGTGAATATTCATCTTGGGGATAATGATAGTTAATAACATCTTGTGATTTTTTTTAGATACATCTAGTGACATATCAAATTATTGTTTTTCATACATTACTGATAGAATTTATAAAGTAATGTGCATCCATAGGATAAGATCTAGAGTGAATTTTAATAATCAAAGAATAATAAATGAAGCACATAGATCAATTAACCATTGCATATAGATTTAACATGGGAAAACCTCTTAGAGGTTAATAAACCCACAATGATGAATTATTCAATAAATGAGAAACTCCTATGTACCCAATACAAGTTCTTCAACCTCTCACTTCTTCTTAGAAAAACTTTCACAAAACTCTTTGAGATCGAATATGATTAATATTTCATATTCATAGGTTGGTTTCACAATAGGGGAAAAGCCCTATTTATAATGAAAAACCAAGGTAGGTAAATATTGTAAAATTAATAGGTCTATCCATCCTGATAAAGCAATTTAATTAAAATTTGATAATAATTAAATAATTATAACTCTATTTTTATTATCATAAGGTTTTTATCTCATGGTAATAAATAATAAACTACTGTTTATTTAATTAATATCAAGGCTAAGGGTCAGTTAAGCCCACTTAAAATTAAATTTTCTAATACTCTCCCTTAATGCTAAATGGGGATAAATATCATAGTCACCTAAAAAAAAGAATAATACTATGTACACATTTGAATGATTTAAAAACCTTCATCATGCCAAACATCACATTTTGAAATAAAAGGAATTATAATACATAAACTACTTGAAATTAATTTTAGGCTAGCATGATTGTGAGACTACATCTCACAATTTATATTAAATAATCATCTAATCATATTTGGAGACTTTTATAACATAAGGACCTCCATTAAAAAGTATGATTTTATATATTGGGTAAAAAAGTAAAAATTCCAAATGAATTTTAAAATAACATAAATTGCACATGAAGTTTACAATGTTTTAAACTTGAGAAGAAGTATAGAGAAGAACAAGAAACATATGGCCATTAGGAAGTGGCATTCTCATGCACACTCCCCCTCAATGACAACTTTGAAAGGCCTATAATTACATGAAACTAAAAAAAATTGGTATCAACAAGTGGTTTTGTGAAGATATATGCCAGTTATTCATCTGTAGGATATAATTGTAGATCAATATCACTATTTAGGACTTCCTCTCAAATAAAATGCACATAAATTTCAATATGCTTAAATTTTTAGTGTTATACACCTACATAAAATGTAAACACATATCCAAAATATAGATTTATGATATAATAGTATGGTTATCATCACAATAACCACATACATAAAAATATCACATATGTTTTTCTATGGTAAAACACATTTAAAACAATCAAGTCATATTTTAGGCAAATAACTTCACTACTTTGATTACAAAGTTATTGAAAAATATAAATTAATGAATGAAATTCATTATTGGAGATATTAAATATTGGCAAGATGAGCATCCCCAACTTTCATGTGATGAACATATAATAATATACTAATACTATGATACTAAGTTTATCCAAACATTATATATCCTATTAGAAATAACTCATTTTATCATTTGAGTATTATAAAAAACTTTTCAAGTTTAATATAGTTCAACAAAATATTGAGGTATAACCTCTCATACATAAAATATGGATAATTTTAGAATGAAATTACATCATCTAATCAAATAGATATGAGACTGAAATAAATAAGTTTAGATATGTATGAATATAATGCTTAGCAAATTAAATGATGAAGATCCAATAATACAATATCCATTTACAATTTACATTTCAAAGTATATCTTATTATCAAACCAAGCATATAAGGATGTTATCATAAATAATAAAATGATAAAACAATCAAATGAGAGTATCTAAATAATTGAAACAAAAAAATCCAAACTCATTGAGCATGATATTATTACCCACTAACTCAACATGATCATCTTGTCAAATTAATAATGATGTTATGCATATAATGTATTTTAATGATAAGGAAATTGAAAAAATAATAGTATATACATATATTATTTGATTTATCATCTATATTAGAATATAATTGTAATATGTATTTTTCAAGAATCAATACTGAATCATTTTAATAAAAAATAAAATGTATATGAGACACTATCAATATAGTTAGTATCTCTAAAGTAACAAAAAAATAATTTTATCAAATAAAATGAAATGTTATGATCATATATGTATTTTTGATATATAAAAATGCAAATATTAAGCAAGAATTCTATTCAGAATATGCATGAAGTATTAAAGTCTATGGCCCATAAGAACTAAGAGTAACATTTACAAAATGCAACATTGTTCTTACCATCTAAATAGTGGTGCAATTTTTCATTTCAACAATACAATTTTGTTGAGGGGAATAAAGAGTTGCTAAATCCATTTGAATAAAACAAATAATGTAAAAAGAATCAAACTTTTTAGTAATATATTCACTAACATTATCAATTCTTAATCTCTCAATATAAAAATTAGATGTATTTTCAATAAAAGATTTAAATTCTTTGAATTTAGACAACACATCAGATTATTTTTAATGAAATATGAATAAATAATTATACTATAATCATCAATAAAAAGTGATAGTATACAAAGAAACATTATGAGATACACCTTTAATGGGTCCTACAACATCACTATGAATCAATTCTAATGGATGTGAAGAATTTGTATCATGATTCTTATGAAAGGGGTTAGTATGTTGCTTACCACATAAGAAACTCTCACAATTTATATGTTGATAAGGTATAGAATAAAATATAACAATAAGATTCTAAGCATACATATCATGTAAACTTCTAAAATTAACATGTCCTAATATTTCATGCCATAATTGAGATTCATTCTTACTATGCAGTGAAATGAAATATATAAAAGAATGAGAGATAATGTATAAACCATTATTTTTAACCCCTTAAATAATTATAGACATAGATAAATTTATAATGGACCAACTATATTTAAGTAATGTTACAATAAAATTATCATCAGTAAGATGTGAACAAGATAACAAGTTATTTTTAAGCTTTGGTACATATAAAGCATCATTAATAATAACATTTGAAAATTTTGTCTTTCCTTGCTTAGTTTATTATAAAAATGAATTATCTCCTAAGTGAATATTTTCAAAGATATATCTAGAATTACACAAAATATTAGATAAATAAGTCATATGGTGTGATGCACTACTATCTAAAATTAATTTATTTTCATTTAAAACAAATAAAGCCGGTTATAAAGTAATACCATTGTGATCTTGATTGTTACCATAATTAGGGTTTTGATTCTTCTGCTTATTTTGATTAGATTTCTTCCCTTTTTAAATTTTATAAGATTTATTGTTAATAAAATGTTTCTATTCTATGACCAAATTTACCACATATATTGTAATTCTCATTAAACTTAGGTTTATGATTTTTATTACCAAATTTCTTATTCCTATTTGAGCCAATAGTATAATTAAGGTTAGATTTTTGGTTCTTATTGTGATCATAGGAATCCAAGAAGGGAGGTTAGTAACATGTTAGTTCAAGTAATAAAAACTTCAATAAACATATTAACACTTATACTCCAACCCTAAATCTTAGGGGTGGGCTTAGTTAACAAAATAAAAATGAAAGCATAATTAAAATGCAAAAGAAAATGAATCCTTTACCTTCTTTGGGAGATCCAAATGCATTGTTGAGTGGTTTGCTTGATTTGTGCATCAAATAGTCTTAAAGAAATGATTATTTTTGGTTCCTTCTCTCCTTGGCACCATATTTCTTTGATGTGGGTTGATGTAGCTTGGATCAATATTTAATCATTGTAACACTACTTACTATTCATTTTTGAATTATAAAACTACTCTTCTCAAATATTTGATGTCATTTATACATGATAATTTTGCACCAAAATATCTTAAAATTTAATAGTCAAGGCATTACATTTATAGATTAAGGATATAACCCCAACCCAAGATGAATTAAGGTGGATTTTAAACATGGAATGGGTTAAAACATAACCTAAGTGAGTCAAATTTAACCCCAGTAGAGTTGATAGTTGTTAATTAATCATGATTTGGAATGAATAGGCATGGGTCTCCAAAATGAGATATTTTTGGATATTTCCAAAGGGCTTGAAAAGTCACAAAGGTCATGATGAAAGGCTAGAATATTAAAATTTTTGAATTTATTTTTTTAATTATTCATTAATTTCAAATGGATAAATCAACAAGGCATTTAATCTATTTTAAATTGTTAATTGATTTAGATTATCATTTTAGCTCTTTCAAGATTTGATTTATGTGTAAGTGCCCCACTTAATAGGTCCATAGGCCAAATTGATTGTTGTGATATTATAAGGTGCTTAGGGATGAGTATGTGAGAGGTTATTATTGCATACGATAGGATACCCTAATTAGGAATGCCTCAACATGATTATGAGCTTTGATGAATGATGCACAAGAAAATTTGGGACATTTAGTGATTATTAGGCTTAATTTGAAATGGTTGGTATGAATAGGTTTGAAGTTTGATCAGAAGCTAATTGTGGCCAATTTTAAATGTCTATAGTTTTCCTTTACTTGGGAAGATGTTGAAAGCTATAGGCACAATAATGTCTTCTCAAATAATAAAACAAGCCAAAAAGAAGATAATGATTTAATAAAAAACTCCAAATAATGTTTGGGAAGCTTATAATGATGCCCCCTTGAGGGAGTGGTCAACACATATGATTGATGGATGATTCATTGAAAATAAGCAAGAAGGAGAATGAAATTAGTCCATAGGTGAGATTAATCCAAAAGAGATGATGATTTCTTGCATTGAATTTAAAATTACTAATTTACCCAAAGGTGGTTATAATTAGTAACAAAGGTTGAGACACTAATTTACCTAAAGGTTTGTTATAATAAGTGGCAATGACATATGCCCAAGTTATGGATGATGAGTTAAAAAAATGATTCTCCCATAGATGCTTATAATCATTAAGATGATTATGATTGAATAATAATTTTATTGTGCCCTAGTAGGGTAGATTGGAAAGAATAACTTAAGGATATAAATTATTACATAGATTAAAGATGATCAAGTGCAAATGTAGATGTGATGGTCTAATGATTGAATAAGCCAGAAATAACCAAGCATACAAGGATTCACAAAGTGATGAAAGAGATGATTAGAAGAATAAAATTTGATTAATATAAATGATTTAGTTATACTTGTCAATGTAGAGATGCTTGTCTTTATTAGCATTGATATACCTAGAATGGTCAATGGGTTGATTTTATCAAAGAGGGTGGGAGGTTTTGCCAAGGTTACCAAGGAGAAACTTTTATGGCTCTATTATTTGTAAGACTTCTTGAGATGATTTTTGCTATAACGCATGATGGTATGCCTCATGATAAAACACCATGAGAAATTTGTCAAAATATACATAAGGACTAGCTCCCTATCCAATAAATAATTGAAAATAATGCCCCAGTGATAAAAAACATGATGACAATATTGACATATGAATTTGGATGGATTCCATAATAATGCACAAGGAATCACCCAATGAACACATATAAACTAAGTCAAGGCACCATACTAATATCAAACAAATAGGAAAGTAAATAAACAAACAACTAAGAAAATAAACACACAAAAATCCTAAAAGTAAAATCAAAAGAAAACATCCTAAAAATGGATTTTCCCCAGTAGGGTGGATTGAGGATGACTAACTAGGCTTAGATAGTACAAATGCTTTTGGATTTTAATATTTTTGAAAGATTTTGGAATTTTGAGGTATCTTAACTTATTAGATATTGACAAGATACCACTCATAAAATGGAAATACCATTGGCTTAAGTTTCTCACAAAATGGTGAGAGCATATGGAAAAGGGGGACTGAGCTGACCTCAATGTGAATCGAGCACGACCTACATAATATCATTAGGACATTAAGTCACAATAGGTCTACCAACATAAAATGTTGGGAGATCTGACCAAGTCACAATAATCTCATGAATTTAGGCCAAATGGCAAGGCAAATGAGAATAGTAATGGCAAGGTGATACAACAATGCATGGTAAAATGTGTTATTCCTAGTTTTCCCATAGGTGGTTATAATTAGAAAATAATGGCATAGGTTTATGATACTAATTTGCCTATAATAAGTTATAATTAGCAACATAAGGTGGGATACTAATTTTCCCATTGGTGGTTATAATCAATATCACTAATTAGGTGTAAATGAAAGATAACTTGCCAGATCCACTGTCACACTACTTTCATAGACTACTGATTAAACACATAATTCTAAAACTATTGAAACTAGACCAAAATCCCCTCACAGAAGGTGTGGGAAGAACTAAAGGAACCAAGATAAAAAGGGGTAGCTAGGGTGGCCAAAAATAGTCTTTCGTTAGTAATAAAGGTATGGTAAAATGGTATATGGTATGGCATTATTTAAGATGATGGTAATTAGATATAATGGTAAGAGGGTTGGCCCCAAGTGATAAGCCAAGGTAAATTGTAGGGTATGAAACAATAGCAAAGGGAATGTCAAAATTAAAATGACAAGGTAAATGTCTTTGGCCAGGTATGGTTTTTAGCTAAAGGTATGGGTATGACATATGAATATGGCTAATTAAATGGCAAGTAAATGTTTTTGGCCAAGATAAATGTTTCTATTGTTCCTACTAATGTGGAGATACTCATCTTGATCATCATATGATACAAATAGAATAATCAATCATGTAAATTGATATCCCACATCTCTTCTTAATAGTTGATCTATCAAGAACCTATTACAGATTTGGATTCCAATAATGTTTTTGTGATCTTAGTTTTTGATTCCATTTCCTTCAAATGTTGATACAAGGTATCTTTGTAGCCTTAGTAAAGGAAAATTCAACCAAGGATGGTATATATAGATAATTAGTGGATGGTAGGTTTATTGTGGAAATGTAAGTGTGGATGATAATCGGATGTATAATGGTATGGAAATAAATTAAGATCAAGATTTTTGGGCACACACAATGTTGCTAATTATGAATTTCACATAATTTTGGTTATGGTGGGGTCCAAATTTTTTGAATATACTCTCAATAGGACCATCATATTTTTTTGTTGTTTGGTTCTGAAAGTAACTACCATTTGATTATACTATAGATTAGAATTTGTATTAATGTTATCTTGAATAATGTCTTCATCAAGAAGTGAATAAATTTTATCCTTAGATATTTGTGCCTCGATGAGGTTTTCACCAATGAAGTTATCTTGTTATCCCGTAGTGCCTCAGAATGTTTCACTAAGGAAAATTTAATTTTGACCTTGATTATATTTTAGTGCCTCAAGCTAAATTTCAATATAAGATTCTTATTTTGAACTTTGATTGTCCCCTAGTGTCTCTAAAAAAGCTTTATTAGGATATTATTCTTATTCTACATAAATGTGGTATTGGCCTCCCTAAAGTTATTTAACTAATATGTCTCCATGGATGTGTTGATGTATCTAAATGTATTAGCAGGTTCATATAGTGTTTAAGAAATATTTCTCATTTTTGGACTCAAATAATCCATTGCATGGGTTGTTGGTTATGATCTTCGTGAGATATATGGTGGAGTAGTGGCCAAGCTAAATGACTGTTTCATAAAATGAACATGTAAATGGTTATTGGGAGAAAATGTGGTCCTAAATCTTTGTGAATATGAAATTGATCTAAACTCAGCCCAATGAGTGATTTACCTAAAGTCTAACCCTAATTTAGCATGAATATTTACAATGAAAATCTAAATTACAGTGATTTAATCAAAAAGGAGCAAAAGAGAGGGTAGGGTAGAAAGAAGGTGTTTATAATATTCAATCCAAACATTATGATAGAGCTTAAATTTCATCAAGACATGAACTAAACCAATATATAAATGAAATTACATAGGCACAAATCCTACTATATATCAGGTAAATATTTAAGGATAGGTAATACAAATAAGAAATTAGGTTCACTTTAAAGGTTTACTTCCATAGGAAAATAACTTCTGCACATCTTCAAGAAAAGCAAAAGAGAATGAAATGAACCTAAGATATTTCAATCAACTTAACATAAGCATAAATTAAAAACTCTGAATTAACATGTGCATGTTTGTGATCCATAAAAACAATTCAAATCTAAATATCAAACTAGATAACTAAGGAAGTAACCATGACAACAAACACACAAATAACTATTGGACAAACTTTGTAGAATTCCTTGTACTATTTTCTCCAAGTTTACAAATTAATTTTGGCTCTAAGAACTCCCCCACTTTTACAATGGATAATAACTCTTTATATAGACCTTTCATGAGGTATGCCAGTCATTCCTTGTCAACATGAAATTGGATAAGTGTCATAGATAGGTATCCCTTTGTAATTTTTTCAAGACCAATGACCTTCTTGAACTGTGACTAGACTAACATAACTATGCATTACATATTGCCCATGCCATTGCATAATAGAATATTCCTTTGAAAGGATTTAAAGTGTCTTTAAGTCAAAATAATATAATGTGTCAACTTAATTGACCTTTGAGATGCCTCTGTAACTACAACCTTCTCTTATTCTATTGTAGGATCTTCATTTTCTTATTTGCTAACTAGATTAAGTCTAAGACACATATGTTCACATTTTTAATCTTCACTAATTCAATAATCCAATGTGTCATGTCAATATGGAAATGTTGTGTCATTCTATTCATTTATATTAAAAATATGACCATTTGTCTCCATTGGAGACATGTAAGTATTTTATTGATAACATGCCTTTTGAAAATTTTGCCTCACCTCAAACCATTGGATCTATTTACTTGGATCAACATGGTTTTTTTTATCTCAACCTAAAAAATCAAATTTTATTAATTTCTTGATACATTCCCCATGTTTATGAAACTTTTCACTTCCACATTCAAGCTGAGCTTTGTTAAAATGTCAATATTGATCTTGCACTATTGATCTCATTTGCATGGATCAATCGTGCTTCATCAATCTCGATCTACTTAAGTATGCCTCCTACTCCATAGACCATTGATCAAAATGTATATGATTATCTATGTACCATAAATATTTGAAAGATGATCAAGCTTTAATTTTTGGCTTACAGTTATGCCATGTATTATCTCCACGTTCATATTTAGGTCTTTTAAATTTTCAACCTTCATCATGTACTATTAGATCTATTTGGTCTGATCAATGCACTCTATGAGATCTTGATCTAAGGGGTGGAATGATATTTGTTGTTTAATATTATTTCACTAAGATTATGACACCTATCACTTTCTTTCTTATCTTGGGGCTCCATTGAATTCTTGACTCAATACACATTGTTAGATCAATCTTGCTTCAACAAACACATATCATTGATCCTTAAAAGATGTTAGAACTTTAGATTAGGGATAGGGATTGAATTTTAAATTTTAATCTCTCACCATTGGATCTCCATCTCTTAGGTAAATACACATCATCGATAAAGGCTCTTGACTTGTTGACTTTATATGCACCATTAGATCTTGATCGCTCGAGCAAATGTGGAACATTGATCTTGTGGAGCAAATGTTAGAACTTGGGTAATATATGGAACTTAGGGTAACATCTTAAGACTAAGGTTTTTATTCATGTTAATAAACATGAAGTAAAACCTTAGTATTAAATCTTAATCTAAGTTTAGAACATAGTGAAAGGGGAAAATATGATTAGCTAGACCATGATAATAATAAAATAAACCAATGGGCGACGGGACATAGAGGGACCAAGCATAAGATTTTTACACTAAGGTTTAGTCATGTTGAAAAATATGACTAAGATTTAGGATAAAAATTAAGCTAAGTCTATGGCACTTATAGCTATTTCCATGTAAATTTTTCACACATAATTTTGAAATTTAATTCAAAAGGGGATCTAGGTTAAAACATTAGACTAGGGTTTTATCATGACTTGAAATAGATTCAATTAATCTTTGACAAATGAAAGGCAAGTAAAATATAAATTTAACATTGAATCATAAAACCATATGCATGTTCATTCCTAAATGAGATTCTATTGAACTTGCAATACAAAAACACAATCAACAATCATTACAAATATTATAAGGGGTAAAACCATTATCATTTGAGAATATGTCAATTATTATAAATGAGGATCAAGTGTGGATGATATTCAAATATAGACAATGTTCAAACATTCTAGTCGTACTCTGATCAAGTGAATTTCCATTTCTAAGTTACAAATTTTCACAATTTAAAATAAGGGTCCCCATTTTTTAGAAATGGGGGTATGTTGACCTCAATAGGATGCAATTTAATAAGGTGTGATTGTGTTAGTATCAATCAATAGTTGTGGGAGGTGGAAGGTCAATATAATGGCTAGGTTGGTGTTAATGGCATGTGTAATAATAATGGAATGGGAATACGCCACACAATCCTCATAGAAGATACTAGGAGAACTTGTGTCAAAACTAAATTAATCATCCTCAAAAATTATAAAATGATCATAAATGTATTAAAATTGATCTACGAGGTATGCCTAACCAATATTGTAATAACCAAAAACATGTGTTAATTCTAAAGCTAAGTCTAAATTAAAGGACTCTAACTCTGATGTTGAGACTATTAGTAATTTTTGCATGTCAAGGCCAAATTACTACCCTACCATCTGAAACTTTCCCAAAATGGTCAATTAGCCTTTAAAGCTAGTCAAAATGGTCATAGATGGTTGAAAATGTCAAAATCATAAAAAATGGTTTCAAAGGTCATTAAATTATCTCAATGAGATTTAAATATGTTCAAAAGAGTGATTTTATCCTAAGTCTAAAAATCCAAATTATAAAAAGGTCATTTGATATACCAAATAGCCCCCATTAGCTCCCACTAAAATATTTGATATTATTATTAATATACATATATTTTAATAATTTTAAAATGATATTTCATCCAAATAAAGTTTTCAATGCCAAAAATGGAATTATTACAAAACCAATAAAATTAAAAGATTCTTGAAAAATATTGTATTAATTTTGAAAAGGAAAAAAGAAATCAAGATGAGTCCCACTTCAAGAAGGAGAAGCATGCAAGTGGAGATAGTTAAGGTTGACTTTTCAAAGCTTGTTTCTTGATTTCCATGCAAAGGAGAATCTTTTCTTGTTACAACTTAACTTGAAATAAAATCTAGTGGAGTTCTCCTTGGAAATATGGCATAGTATTTTTGGAAAGGGTATTTATTTATATCAAACTTGGGCCCACCATTCTTTTCAATGCTAAGATTTGGAGCGCATCATGCAATTTTTGTAGAATTAAGGATTTAATGAATAAATTATTGTAAAAAGGAGTTAGTCTTGAGTTGAGTCAACCAAGACTAACCCTTATCTCCTCCCATTTCTTGTTTTAATGCTAAAAAGGAAGTTTTATTGAAAAATATAAAGAAAGGAAATATTTCAAGAAGGTTATAATTAATTTAAACTCAAAATTGACCTAAGTTCACATCCACTTGATATTCTCATATTATTTCAACACCAATATCTTGGCCTTTTGTATAATTTTATATAAAATGACCTTTTGGAAGTCATTTAAAAAAGAGGATTATGGATATTCAATAATAGATTCTTAGAAGCTGGACAAAGGAAATTGATTTTGAGTTATATATTTTTGGGTTTTGGATGTGGATTCTATATAGTGTGTATTTTATTGTGTACCATTAATAAGTGGGATTACATCCCCTTTGGGTAGGTCCCTTTCCCACCTATTAATTCTCATATCATTTCACCTCTCTTCCCTTACAAGTCATTTGAAGAGGCAAAGTGCTTCATCTGAAATGTTTATGCAAAGGTAATAAGAACTCAACTTTCATTTTGATTAACAATGCAAAGTTGCATCACCCCATTAGAAAAAGTTTTCCCTTATGATTTCCCCTTTAATTTCCCTTGCCCCTTTTCATCTAAGAATAATAAAATAATTATATTTAATAGATAAATATTAAGGGAACCAACCCTCTCTAGAGGTTCTTCTCAACACAGAAGTACCCACCCTTTGAGAATATCCCATTATTTCAACTCAAGTGAGGGTTTACTAATTTTGTACATATTCAATCAAGGTGAAATTATAGGTTGAAAATAATTTCTGGCATGCCTAGTGGGACCCCAAAGAAATCCTTTGCATATCTGAAGAATTTTAAATTTGAAGAAGTTTTTGCAGCAAAAGATATCCATCATCATGAAAAGCTGGTTAAGCAGTCCAAGTGCATAATCAAAAATAAATCAAAAAGTGTTGGTATGTATCAGTATTAATTTGATTAATATTATTCTAATGAGCCCCTCTATCAGTTTCATCAAGATAATGTTGTTCATGGAATTGGCTCAAGTAGTTCTCTTGATTATTTTTCTCCTAGTTAATTTAAGAGTGTTAGGGAGATAAGTTTGGAATTTGAGAAATAAATGGAAGAGTGTGATAGGTTGGATGAGTTAAATAGGTATCAAGAGGAGCTTCAATATCAGTCCTTTGTTCACCAAGAATAACTAAGATACTAATAAGAATGTTTGGACAAGAAATCCCTAGACATTAAATGTATGGATGAAAGACTAGTGAGTTGGAAGAATCAAGCTACTCAATGTAACCAACCTTTTGTACCCTCTCCAATCAACTTCTTCCCATGAAAAGCTAACCATTTTGTGTTCTAAATCTCTTCAAAATGGCAATCCAAGCTTGAAGGAGGCTAGAATAATACTCTAGTTATCCCATTCATTACAATATTCCAAATTAGAATCCCTCCTTACTCTAAGAGCAACCTATACCTCCTAAAAATTAGTATGTGCATCCTCAATCAGCCCCTCCTGTGCTTATGCAAGTTGTACATAAAAATTATCAACATAACATAAAAATCCAAAGTTGTATAACTCCTCATCATGAGCCAGCTCAAAACCTTGTGAAGACCAATGAGTTTATTACTCATCATGAAGAAAATGAAGAGACAATTCTTCAAGAACTTGCAGCTATTGAAATCCTTAAAGGTGAACCTACTCATGAAGATAATTTATAGTAATTATACCATGTCTTTTAGGATGAGATAGACAAGTTTAACATGTTGGATGATGAATAATACAAGCATGATGAACTCCCTCTTACTTTTTTTGATGAACTTCCTTTTTGTCTTGAGGAAGATTGTGATCAATCCATGGATTATGAGTTGAATGAGTTTCAAGAACTTATTTTTGGGAAGCCATAGAATCCTATGTTTGAGTCAAAAAGTGATGATTTTTTGGATGAGTTATAAGACTATTATCTCAACTCCAACATCATACCATCCACCCTTCCTCAAGAAAGTCATGATGAAGCTAAAGATCAGTTTGTCAAGCTCTTTGATGAGATAGAGCAGTTAGAGAAAAATGAAGAGCCATGCCTAGAAGAACATGAGCCAAATAAGCCTTTCAAGAATGAAGACCAATAAGGGATATGTCTTAAAGATCACAGTGAGTATGTTGGGAGCTTATTTGATGCTGATACATTTAGATCTTCTCCAAGCATAATAGCAAGCAAAAAGGATGATTCACCAAGTTTCAACTTCAACAAACCACTTGTATGGCATCATGAGTTTTCTCATCGTGGAAGAGACCTAAGGAATGTCCCTTTTCATCTAGGAGGGAGAGGAAAGTACTAGGTCAAATTTGCATATTAGTTTTGGTTTCAGTTTTTGTTTTCCTCGAAGTGTATCTTGCACATGTTTTAGCCTTGTTTTCCCTTTCCAAGTTATTTTGTCCTTTCTTATAAGTGCTTGTGCACATGTTTTAACCTTTTTTGTGTTATTTATGTCTGTGTCTATGGTTTCCCATTATAGTTTTGTCTAGGTTTTTTTGGAGATTCTAAATTCTTATAATTGGTAGGCTGGTCAACCCTAGAAAGTCACCAAAATGTTAGTAATTTTTTCCTATCATGGCCAAATTACTACCCTACCATCTAAAACTTTCCTAAAATGTCAATTAGCCTTTAAAGCTGGTTAAAATGTTCATATATGGTCAAAAATGTCAAAAGCATTAAAAATGGTTTCAAAGGTCATTAAATTTACTCAAGGAGCTTTAAATATGTTCAAAAGTGTGATCTTATCCTAAGTCTAAAAATTCAAATTATAAAAGGTCATTTGATATGCCAAATAGCCCCAAATTAGCTCCCACATGACACATTTGATATTATTATTACTATCCATATATTTTAATAAATTTTAAATGCTATTACATCCAAAGAAAGTTTTCAATGCCAAAATTGGAATTCTTGCAAAAATAATAAAATTAAAAGATTTTTTAAAAATATTGTATTAATTTTTAAAAATAAAAAAGAAATCAAGATGAGTCCCACTTCAAGAATGAGAAGCTTGTGGAGATAGTTAAAGTTGACTTGTCAAAGCTTGTTTCTTGATTTCCATGCAAAGGGGAATCTTTTCTTGTTACATCTCAACTTGTAAGAAACTCAAGTGGATTTCTCCTTGGAAATATGGCATATTATTTTTAGAAAGGGTATCTGTTTCTATCAAACTTGGGCCCACCATTATTTTCAATGAAAGATTTGGAGCTCATCATGCAATTTTTGTGGAATTAAGAATTTAATGAATAAATTATTGTAAAAAGGAGTTAGTCTTGAATTGAGTCAACCAAGACTAACCCTTATCTGCTCCCATTTCTTATTTCAATGCCAAAAAGGAAGGTTTATTGAAAAAGATAAAAAAGGAAATATTTCAATAAGGTTGTAATTAATTTAAACTCAAAATTGACTTGAGTTCACATCCACTTGATCTTCTCATATTATTTCAATGCCAATCTCTTGGCCTTTTGTATAATTTTATATAAATGCCCTTTTGGAAGTTATTTAAAAAGAGGATTATTGATATTTAATAATAGATTCTTGGAATCTAGATAAAGGAAATTGATTTTGAGTTATATATTTTTGGGTTTTGAATGTGGCTTCTATATAGTGTGTATTTGATTGTGTACCAATACTAAGTGGGATTACATCCCATTTGGGTAGGTCCCTTCCACACCTATTGCTTCCCATCTCATTTCACCTCTTTTCCCTTGCAAGTCATTTGAAGTGGTAGAGCCCTTTATCTGAAATGTTTATGCAAGGGTAGTATATAACTCCACTTTCATTATGATTAACAGTGCCTAGGTGCATCACTCCATTAAAATAAGTTTTCTTTTTTTATTTCCCCTACCATTTTCATCTGAGAATAAGAAAATAATCAGATTTAATAGATAAATATTACAGGAACCAACCATCTCTGGAGGGTCTTCTCAATATAGAGGTACCAACCCTTTGAGAAGATCCCATGTTTTAACTAGAGTGAGGGTTTGCTACTTTTAGACATCTTCAATCAGGGTGTAACTCCATGTTGATAATAGATACTAACATTGATTCTAATTATAATAATAAATTTGATGTCGATTCAAGAATAAAACCTAACTTCAATGTTTATTCTTTATATGGACACTAATACAATGATGTCTTATTGAATGTTTGGTATGGGACATGTAACTACCTATGATGACATAATGGGCTTCACAGAGACTATTTTGTCAAAGTTAAATTCCTCAATGAGTTGGAAATGGTCAAGATAAAACTCCATAGAGACTGGATTGTCAAGTGGAGGCTCTTTAAAAATAGGCATATGGTCAAGATAATGATAATCATTAAAAATTAACTCAACAAGGACTAGCTTATCAAAGTGAGACTCCTTGACAACTAGAATAAGATCAAAAGGTAATTCATCATAGGTTGACTTATCACAAATGGTTGGTTCAATAAAAACGTCAAGGCTTGGTTGGTTCTCTTGGCCTTAGTTTACAAGTAGTTATCAAATACCAATTTTGTATCTATCTCAGTATTTAAATGATTAGGTCAGTTAGGGCTGGATAATTGGTAGGGGTTTTATAAAATGGGGAATTGTTGGAAATAGATGAGGAATGGCTAATTATTAGATAATGGTAGGATTAACAAAGGTTTTTTTATGTCCTAGGATAGTAACTGTGACCCATCGAGTTATGATTGGATAAATTGGTTGGGATAATGAGCTACCATACTTGGAATGATTGGGAATGGTAATGGTAAGGAATTTTGAAGCTTGGTTTCTCATATAAGACAAATTATGAGGTCTTGGAATGATAATGGTAGGGCATTACGAAGCTTGGTTACTCATACAAGCCAAAGGATGAGGTCATGAAATGGTAATGGTAGGGAATTATAAAGCTTGGTTACTATCATGAGATAAAATATGAGGTCCTAGAATGGTAATGGTAGGGTATTGTGAAGCTTGGTTTATTACACAAGCTAAAGGATGAGGTCTTAGTATGGTAATCCTTGGATGATGTGGATCTTTGTGGATCATGCAGTCTGAAGGAGGGTTAATGGTATAGGTGTCTTAGTAGATTCCATCATCGATGAGATGATGAACATCGTATGTTAACCAATTGGAAGAAGATGTCATTGAATACTACCCTTGAATATCTTGCTTTTGTTCCCTAGACTAAGTGTTATAAGGAGGATATGGATCCATCTCAAAAATAACATCATCCAAGTAGGGGTCTTGAACAAAGTCATCATATGAAACCACATTATCATAACTTTAATTGTATATGGATCAATTATAAGTGTAATTAGACATATCCAAGTTAATGATAAATATTTCACAAAAAGGCCTAGAGTTATACAAACTATAAAAAACATTATCCAAAGGATAAATGGTTTGAACTTGGTTTAACTTGGTCTAAGGAATGGAGTTGTATCTCTAAAAATGGTCTATGTTAAAACTTGGTCTAGAATAGTCTAACTTCAAATGTCTGACATTAAATGTCTTACATAGAAGGTCAAGTAAATGAACTAAAATTGGAATGCCAAACTCTAGGTACAAAGTGTTCTAAATAATTTTTATCTAAGAAAACAAGAGTTTCTAGGTCCTTTAGACAAATGCAACGCCAAAATCTAGGCTAAAAATAGTCATGTGCTAGGAATTTTGGCAAAATGAACCCAAAATCTAGACTTAAAAACAAGGTGAGATTTAATCTAACAAATCTAAAACTCTTTTGTATAGACTAGGTATTCAACTTTAGACATGAACTTGGTCAATTGGTATAAGGCATGAAACAAAAGGCACATGGAGAGATAGGTTGTTTTTCCCAAATCTAGTCACAAATAATAGTTTTCAAACTGGGTAAATAATTAACCTAGGTTACCCAACCCAATAGATAAAGATCAATGTCTAGGCCTAAAATTAGGCAAGGCATAAATAGAAATCAATCAATGTTTATAAATTAAACTTATCATGGTTAATTGGAAAATTAATATAGAAAACTAGGATTCTTGTAACAAACAAAAAGCTAGACAAAATTGAATGGCATAATTGCATAAGGTAAAGATCAAAGAAGGCACACATGGCTTTGGTTTTGAAAAAAAAATTGGGCAAAAGGAAAACAAGTCTATGAAACAACTTCAGTATCATAATGACATTATCATGCTCTAAATATGTAATAATTGGTTGGTTTCAAGACTTAAAGGCATGAAAACTTGAAATGAATTGGGAAACATAATGTTATTCTTTTCAACCAAGTGACATACAAAGATTTGTCAAAATACTAAGGTAAATGCATTCAATCAAATGGATAGCATAATGCCTCCTCAAACAAAGGAGTGATATATAAAAAAACTTGACCTAACATGTCATAATAAATAATAAAATATAGTTTAGACTCAAAAACCATGCAATACATGGATAAAATGATGCAAACACCTAAGTGTTATGTCCTAGAACTTAAAACTAACAAGGTTGCATAGTACAATCAAATTTCATCTATATACATGCTCTTGAGATGATTTTAAATGTTAATCCAAAAATAAAAGCATATGAATAAGTAGGGTTTTTACACCCCCTTCTCTCAAGATATTATATGGTGACATGAAACTTTGGTCTACTCACTGTGCATCAACAATATGTCCATGGCAAGTGGGGTTATTCTAAAACTATATTTTCATGCATTTCTAGATGGTACCAAGTGTGGCTAACACAAGATATGATCACATAATTTGGATCTATGTTGAACAAATTATTGTGAAAAGGTCTTATCATTTTCACAACCACTACATCCATCACTTAGTGTAGTGTAATGTTTGAATTTCCCCTATGTTCTGAGGTAGTATCTTATTAATGAAGTTTGCTTAACTGCTCATGCAAAAATCCTAGTAATTCAACCTCAATTTGTATACCCCACCATGGAGTGGGGTTGAAACAATGTTGGAATATGAATACCTAGGTCAATACTTCCCTAGAGAGCCTATGAAGGGCTATGAACTCCCACTCAAAAGTCAAATTATATGAAAATAAATGACAAGTGAAAAGACTTTAAGGTTGTGTTTAGATCACCCAACTCATATAGATTTGGGGAGGGAATTGAAGATGCCATTTTCACAATTTTGGACTAAAAGTGATTGAGATAATGAATGATCATTTTTGGTCACCTAATTTCCCTAAAGGGGATGGGGTGAGAGTATATACACATCAATCATTTTGAGAAAATAATTTTTTTTTATCAAATAAGCATAAAATGAACACTCTTAATAGCATCAAGTGTTTAAATTTAATTTTAATGCACCAAAATGATATGTGTTATGAAGTTTGGTCCCTTTGGTAATTTAATTTTTTTTTTTTGACAAAATGAAAATGATGTAAACAAAAAGTTTATTAAAATACCAATTAAAATGTGAATTTTATAGGTTAGAAGTGTTTTAAATATATCCTTGTGGCCTTTGTGTCTTGTAAAACACATTAGAATTCCTCATGATTAGAATCAATTCATGAATGAATAAATAACTTCTTAAATGGTTGATCTTTGGTTTACATAGTAAAAAATCCAAAACATGGAGCAAAACCACAACTCTACAAAAATGCCATTGTCAGTGCAATACCATAACTTACATGAAAACATAGTATAAAATGTAATATCATTACTCAAGCTATAAAATCACTAAAGATAAGGCAACATCACTAATTTTAGAGTCATGATATTGTGCAATATCATAACTAGAAACACAATACCATAAATGAAAACACAAAATTGCAACTGTAAATGCAATACCACAACTCTCTATTTGTAATATTATCAATACCACAACTCTCTTGTTATAATATTATCAATAATGCAACTAACTTACAATAATACAACTATGAATGCAATACCATAACTCTCTAATTGCAATATTTTCAATACCACAACCCTCTATTTGCAATATTACAATTGAATTATAATAATGTAACTAACTTTACAATAATGCAACTAAGAATTGCAACAACACAACTGGGAATTCCAATATTGCAACTTATCACACAAAATTGTAAATTTTCACCAAAAATCACCACTTATCATGCAATATCTCTACTGTTAATTCATAGTATTGTAATATTGTAATTCTAGAGAAAAATCATGACTACATAGAGTAACTTCATGACTTCTAGAAGAACATCCCTTAGCCTCCAATTTTCACTTGTTTTAATTAGCAAGCTTAAATTTTTACATGAAAATCATTAGGAGAGTGTTCTAAAAGGTCTTAGTATCAACTTTGTGGGGTGTGGGTCCTACTGAACATGTCATTTGTGATCATAGGAATCCAAAAAGGGAGGTTAGTAACATGTTAGTTCAAGTAATAAAAACTTCAATAAACATACTAAAACTTACACTCCAAGCCTAGATCTTAGGGATGGACTTAGTTAACAAAAGATAAATGAAATAAAAACTAAAATTTAAAAGACAATGAATCCTTTACCTTCCTTTGGAGATCCAAATGTATTATTGAGTGGATTGATTGATTTGTGAATAAAAGAGTCTTTCACAAATGAATCTTGTTGGCTTTTTCTCTCCTTGGCACCATGTGGCTTGATGTAGCTTGGCTAAAGATTTTAGAATTATAAAACTAATTTACAGGCATTTTTTCATTATCAAAATACTCTTATCAAAACTTTGAAGTCATTTGTACATTATAACTTTGCACTAAAATATCTTAAATTTAATAGGCAAGGCATTGTATTTATAGCCTAAGGATCTAACCCCAACCCAAGGTGAGTCAAGGTGGAGTTTAAACATGGAATGGGCTCAAACCTAACCTAAGTGAGTTAAATATAACCCTAATAGAGTTAATAGTTATCAATTAATCATGTTTTAAAATGAATAGGCATGGGTCTCCAAAATGAGATATTTTAGGATATTTCCAAAGAGCTTGACAACTCATAAAGGTCATGATGAAAGGCTAGGATATTTAAAATTTTGAATTTCCTTTTTTATTTATTCACTAATTTCAAATGAATAAATCAACTAGGAAGTTAATTTGGTTTATCTTTTTAATTTATTTAAATTATCCTTGTAGCTATTTCAAGATTTAATTTTTGTGCAAGTGCCCCACTTAATATGTCCATAGGCCAAATCAACTGTTGTGATGTCGTAAGGTGCTTAGGGGTGAATTTGTGAGAGGTTATTATTGTATATGATAGGATAACCCAATTAGGGATGCCTCAACATGATTTTGAGGCTTAATTTACAATGGTTGGTAAGAATCAGTCTGAAGTCTGATAAAAAACTAGTTGTGGCTAGTTTTAGATGTCTACACTTATTTTTATTAGAAAAAATATTTAAGATGAGAAGTTTTGTTGAGGTTAACATACCCCCATTTATGAAAATGGGGACCCTTGTGTCAAATTATGCAAATTTGTACCTTAAAATTTAAAGTTCACTTAATTAAAGAGTCACTAGCATGTTTGCACATCATTTTCATTTGGAGATCACCCACACATGGTATGGTTAACCCCTTTTATATAATTCTAGTGTGACCTTGTCTAAGTTTACTAGAATTTGTTCTTCATATTTTAGGTTAAAGGTTTGATAAAGCCATTCTTAAATGAGTTATGTCTAAATTTTATGGTTTAGTCCTAATTTGGCCTTTTACTAGCCTTTGGTTTGTAGAAAGTCAAGTTAAATCCACACCTAAAACTTATTGAAACCCTTGTTCAAGAAACCCTAACACAAGTTATTTTGGACCAAATTAAAAATTGGTAGGAACAAATTACAAGGGAAAACTTTAAAAATGCTATAGACTTAGTATAATTTTTATACTAAGGCTTGGTCTTGTTTTCAACATGACCAAACCTTAGTCTAAAATTGTATGTTGAGTTTACTTTATATCCCAAATCCCCTTGTCCCCTTTTATTTTAAGCATGGTCTAACTTTATCATATGTATGTTCCCTTTGTTATAAACTTAGGCTAAAATCTTAATCCCAAAGTCTTGTTCATATTTATTCATATAAATTAGACCTTAGCCTTAAGACTTTATCCTAACTTTCATATATTTATGAGTCCTAATTTAAACACTGTTCTTATTTTCAAGACAAATCACCCACATTTAATTAAATGAAGTTAATTAAATGGTGTGAGATGAGACCTATGAGCCAAGGAGTCTAATCCATAAAACCAATCTCACTCAACCCTATGGATCAATATCGACGATCCACATTCACAGAGATGCCAAGATTCAATGGTGTGAGATTGAAAGAGGTCCCTTTTAATTATGACATAGTCTGAGCCTAAATTTTTACCCTAAGGTTTTGATTTCAATTATCAATTTAATAAAACCTTAGGATAAAATTTTATATCATGATTTTTATTCATAAAGTCCTTTTATCATGTTGCAAACTTAGCTTAGACCAAATTTTATTCATACTTATTAATATGATTAAAACATTAGTCTAAGACTTTGGTGTGTGTGTGTGTGTGTGTGTGTGTGTGTGTGTGTGTGTGTGTGTGTGTGTGTGTATTCTTGGGCTTACAAAATATTTTTATAAATGCAAAAAAAAATCATGTTTAACTACTCAAATCATGATCTACAACCCGAATTCACTTGCATAGGATTAATCTAACAGAGTGAAATCGATGATTGAGAAGTCAAGTAGTGGACCTAAATTTAAGCATTGAACACCTTTTGAAGATCAATGATATGATTTATATCACATAGATCCAGATCATTAGAGCATATTAAGTCAACACTCTTCAACGAGGCTATGAGTTAACACTATGATCTAGGAATTTGACTCAAGAGAGGATGGTTGTATGGTGTTAATTCCAAAATGAAAACAAAATGAAATAAACACACAAATAACATAACATCTCTAGGCCTAGACACTAGGGAGAGCTTAGTTAATAAAAGAAAATGACAAAAACAACTAAAAATCAAGGAATAAAAACACAATAATCCCTTCACCTTCCTTAGATGCTCCAAATGCCTTTGTAGTAGTGGCTTGCTCGGCTTGTGCTCATGAAGTCCTTGGTAATGGAAGCTTGGCTACCTCCATCTCTCCTTGGAACCTTTGGCTTATGGATTGGCTTGGCTTGGAATCAATTTGGCATGGTAACACTAATTTTAATGGCTTCCTAAAGGTATTTGTGAATTATAACTTTGTATCAAAATAGATTAGAAATGATGTTCTTGGCCTCTCTATTTATAGATTTTTGGATTTGATCAGAATCAACCTCAACCATCCATCTCAAGATTGAGATGTGTGGTTGAGGATTAATTAAATTTTTGGAATTAAGTTTTTAATTATCATCATCATGACATTGGAAGAAGGTGAAATTAAGAGGCATGAAGGGCATCATGGAAGGTGTTGATGAGACATGGAGGTAATGAATCCTGATATTTGTGGCATTTATGGCCTAGGGATGTCTTCCCAAGAAATGAGGTCACTTGATGATGTAGATATTCAATAATCATTTCTAAAAAAAAGTATTCAACAAGTTTCCATAGAATTCTTGATTATACCTTGATTTGGGTTAATTAGCTCTTAAGCATGATTTAAGAACTTTATGCATAAATTACTCAAATTAATCAGAATGCCTTGTTATTGGTCTAAAATTTGACTGGGTTAGAATATGAAGTCCATGTCAGATGCATTGGAATCATTATATAATTTAGGATGTTGCTAACAAAAAATAACAAAGGCATGCATCTTGTGTAATAGATTTGATAGGAAAGAGCAATCTAGAGAACTTAGGTGCAAAATTGGAATTTTGACTTGAACTAATCGAATCAAAGTTAGTTGACCCATAAATTGCATTTCCTCATTTAGGGATTCCCAAGCCACAATTAGCATTTGAATATGTTAGTTTCACATCATTTAGCATGTTTTAGTGTTTTTAGGCCAAATTATGTATTTTAAGTGGAAATTAGCCAAAAACTTGATTGGAGGTTATCAGTGGCCATTTTTAGGTGTCTATAGTTTGCCCTTATTTGGGAAGATGTTGTAAACCATATGCAAAGCAATGTCTTCTCAACAATGAGAGATGACCTATATGCCAAGAAGAAGATGATGACTAAAGAAAAAAATATCCAAATGGTTTTAGGAAGCCTATGATGATGCCCCCTTGATGGAGTGGTCATCACATTTGATAGATGGTCCCTTAAAAATAAACAAGAAGAAAGGTGTAATTAACCCATAGTTGAGATTAATCCAAATGAGAAATTGCTTGCATGAATTGATGTAAAAAGGATACTGATTTGCCCAAAGGTAGTTATAATTAGGTTTAAAAGTCAAAATAATGATTTTCCCATAGGTGGTTATAATCATTAAGAGGACCTAGATTGGCTAAAGATGATTGTGCTCCAGTTAGGGATGATTAGAAAGCATAACACAAGGATATAGATTGGAATATAGATTAAAAATGAGTGGGTGAAAATTAATGAAATAGATGAATAAGATTGATTAGTATGAATGATGCAGTTGTACCTATTAATGAGGATATGCTCATCTTGATTAGAAATGATACAAATAGAATGGTAATTATGTTGATTTAATCAAGGGTGGGATGGAAGGATTTACCAAGGTACCATGGAGAAACATCTATGGCTCCATTGAATTTAGAATTTCTTGAAGCTAAGTTTTGTTGTAGCATGTGATGGTAGGCTTTATGATATAACACCATGAAAACTTGGCCAAAATATGCATAAGGATTGACTCCCAATCCAATAAACACATGAAAATAATGCACCAATGATAAAAACCATGATGATAATGTTGATGTATGAATATGGATGGACTCAAGAATAATGTGTGCAAGGAATCACCGAATGCATACATATAGACCGAGTTAAGGCAATAGTGTTGAAAGTAAATAAATAATCAAGTGATCAAACAAACAAACAACCAAACAAACAAACAACCTAAAATAAATAAATAAATAAATAGAAAGCCTAAAAATAAAAGCAAAAGAAAGCATCCTAATAAAGACAATGCTCCAGTAAGGCAGATCAAGGATAACTGAAAAGGCTTAGATATGACAAATATTTTTGGATTTTTTAAATGATATGAATGTTTTTTGAATTTTGAGGTATCTTAACTTATTAGAGAATGACAAGATACCTACTCACAAAATGGTGAGAGTGTTTGGCTTAGGTTACTCATAAAATGATGAGAGAATATGGAAAGGGTGATTGAGGTGACCTCAACATGAATTTATCATAACCCACATAGTCCTAAAATGACCTAAATTCATAGCAATTCCATCCACACAAAAGGTAGGCAAAAACCAACTAGGTCCCAACAAGTTCTCAAATCTAGCAAATGGCCAATCAGATGAAAATAGTAATGGCAAGGTGATGTGGAAATGCATGATAAACAAGTTTTTCCCCTATTTTTACCATAGGTGGTTATAACTAAGATAAAATGGCATAGGTCAATGATACTAATTTGCCCATAGGTGGTTATAATTAGTAGCAAGATTGGTGAGACACTGATTTGCCCATAGGTAGTTATAATCAAGCTCACATAAACAAATGTGGATATAAGATGAAAGATATATTTCTAGATTAATTCTCATACTAATTTCATAGACTATCATTATAAACATGTATTTGATCATTTATTGAAACTTGATCAGAATCCCCCCATAAAAGGTGCGATATGAACCAAATGAACCAAGATCAAAATAGGATTGGGTAGGATGACCAAAAACATGCTTTAGTCTAGATAGGAATGGAATGGTAGGATGGTATGGTTTTGCTAAGGATAATGATGATTTGATAAATTTGATAAAATGGTAAGAGGGTTGGTATAAAGTTGGATATAATGCCAAGAGGGTTACCGCCAAGTGATGGGGTGAATGGCTAGGTATGTGACAATGGCAAATGGATATGTAACAATGGAAATAGTATGACAATGTAATGGTATGATACATATTTTTATCCTAGGTATGGTAAAATGGCATATGATTTTGTTATTTCTATTGAGATGGAGATGCACATCCTAATAAACAAATGATACAAATAGAATACTTGATTATGTTAATTGCTAGCCCACACCTCATCTGAATAATTGATCTATCAAGAACTCAATGCAGATTTGGTTGTCAAGAATGATTTTATGATCTTCATTAGTCATTGATTCTGATTCATTCAAATATCAAGATAAGGCATCTTTGTAGCCTCTACAAAGGAAAGTATGGCCATGGATGGTAAACTAGGACAAATATTGGATGGTAAGTTTGATATTGAAATGGAATGGTTGATGATAATGGAATGTACAATGGTGGGGAAAAAAATTAAGATCATGAATTTTACTCACACATAATGTTGTTGATGTTGGATTCAACATAACTTTGGTTGTGGTGGGGATGAAGACTTGTTATTTCGATAAGACCACAATTTTTTTTTGTTGTTTGATCTTGAAAGTAGCTACCATCTGATTAGGCTATAGATTAGAAGTTATTTTGATTTGATCTTTGATTTTATCTTCATCAAGTATTGAATAACTTTTGTGCTTAGCTATTGGTGCCTCATTGAGGTTTTCACCAATGAAGTTATCTTGATTGTCCCATAGCACATCTAAGAAGGTTTCACTAATGATCATTGGATGTTGAATTTGATTGTCTTCTAGCACTTCCAAAAAAGTTTCACTAAAAGATGCTAAGTTCTGACTTTGATTGTCCCCTAGCACCTTTGAAATGTTTCAATAAGAGAATGATATTTTACTACATGAATGTTTTCTTGGTCTCCTTGCTCTTCTTAACCTACTATGCCACCATGGATGCAGTTCAACAAAGTGTGATTATGTCAATCCCAATCGACACTTGTGGGAGATGGAATGCCAATGATATGGATATTTTAGTTGATGTTAATGCCCTGTGGAATGGTAATGGAATGGGGAGAGGCTACAAAATCCTCATAGAAGATACTAGGATAAATTGTGTTGAAGCTAAAGTACTCATCCTTAAAAACTATAAAAGGATCACAAATGTATTCAAATTGATCTGCAAGGCATGCATGACCAATGTTGTAACAACCATGAACATATTCTGTTAAGCATGAAATATACTGAGAGGGGGGTGAATAAATATATTATATATCTTATAAAACTTTATTTTAATGAAATTCCACTTAATAAAACATTCAAGATATGAAATAAAACTCAAACAATAAACACCACACAAGATAGAGAGAGACACCATATATAACATGGAAACCCAATGTGTGAAAAACCATGGAGAACAATCTCATGTATATGAATGAGCACAAAACCAAATGATATTCACAAACTAAGCTTGCAAGAGCACCATACCCTTTTTTCAAGAACCAACCCAGCCACTATTCATGATCACCAACCCACAGGAGCACCACACCCCTTTGCCAAGCACCAACCCAGCTACTACTCATGAGCACCAACCCACAGGAGCACCAACCCATTTGTCAAGCACCAACCCAACAACAATTTGTGAGTACCAACCCACAAGAGCACCAACCCCTTTGTGTATACCACACACCTATTTCTCAATGTTGCTATCTCAACAAATGATAGATCAATTCAACATCTCCTTCCTCTCTCTCACCTTTGCTCTTCTAAGCTAGATATAACAAATACAAATCATATTCATCTCTCACAATTGCTCTTCTAAGCTAGATATTACAATATCAAATCAACCTCTATCTTCAATATTACAAATGGCTTCTCAAGCCTTTATTTATAGCTTTCCAAATGACCTTTGGCCTTCCCCCTTTGTGACCCTTAAATCCTCATGGAAAATGGCACCAATCTTGGATGACCCTTCATATTCAAGCCTTTGAAAAGTCATGTGGTGACCCTCCATGACCAAAAACGTCCTTCCCACTTTTGTCCTTATCTTTGGTGACTTTTCGTATTCCTCAAAGTGTCCCTTCATGAGAAATTGTGCCCTAACTCTTTTGTCTTCACTTGGTGACTCTCGATATTCCCCAAGATGACTCTTCATGGGAAAATGCATCCCATCCTTCTTTTGTCTTTACCCTGTGGCTCTTTGACTTTTCCATGGACCCTTATTTTGTCTCATATGCAACCAAAAATATATTCGTTAATATTAAATAGATATTAACTCATATTAGCCAAGATATATTTATTATAAACAACATTAAATGCAATGGGGAATTTATTACCAATAATGCCAGACCTTTGACATCAATGATAATATTTCCAACATATTCCTCTTCTGAATCTGATTCTAACTTAAGGGACTCTAGATCCAATGTTGAGACTAATGTTGATTCTAATTTTGATGCTAAATCTGATATCAGTTCAAGAGCATAAGTTGACTCTAATTCTAATTCTTCATCTGATGGGTACTCTATTACAATGATGTCTTATTAAATATTTGGTTTTGGACAAATAAAAACCTATAACGACATTATGGGCTCCATAAAGACTGGTTTGTCAAAGTGAGACTCCTCTAAGATGGGAAAAAGGTCAAGAGACAACTACTCAGAGGCTAGATTATCAATAGGAGGCTCTTAAAAGATAAGCACATAGTTGAGGTAATGATTTTCCCAAAAAGAGGTTATAATCATTTAGAAGTGACTCAACAAAGATTAACTTATCAGAGTGAGACTCCTCAACAACTAGTATAGGATCAATAGGTGATTCATCATAGGTTGACTTATCAAAATGGTTGGTTCAACAAAAACATCTTGGATTGGTTGATTATTTTGGCCTTGGTTTCCAATGAGTTGGAAAATACCAGTTGTGAACATAGCTTGGTCTTCAAATGATTGGATGGGTTGAGGTTTGGATGGGATTGGTACTAGATGAGAAATGGTCTATGGTTGGATAATGGTAGGGCCTTGGAGAGTATGATTACTTGCATGAGCCAAAGTACAAAGTCCTGAGATGTTAATGATAGGGTGGTATGGAGCATGATTGCTCACACAAGCCAAAGGACTAGGTCTTAAAATGATGAAAGGGCATTGTGGAGCTTGATTGCTTGCACAAACCAAAAGATGAGGTCTTGGCATAGAAATGTTTGGATGTTTTGGAGCTTGGGTTCTCATACAAACCAAAGGATGAGGTCTTGGAATAGAAATAGTGTGACATTATGGTCCTAGAATAGAAGTGGTATGATGTGGTGGAGCTTGATTAATTACATAAGCTAAAGCATCCAAGTATTCCTCATAAACCATATCATCTTAGTTGTGAGTTGGCTCATAAACTAGTTCTTAACTATGTTCCATTAACTGATTATTGAAAAGAGGGTATGGATTCATATCCCAAACAACATTATTTGTAATTGGGTCTTCAAAGTCTTCCTCACAAGACTCTTCATACCAATTAAGGTCTCGATTTGGATCATAAGTTATTTCATGACTTTGTTCCCATGAATGATTAATATGAGGTGGATAAAAATCTATCTCACAAACCATATTAACATCATTGGGGTCTTGACTGAAACCATAAAAGTCATTTTGTGTAGCCATTCTATCATAATTTATATTGTAAGTGACTCCACTATAATTTTAGTGAGACATATTCATGTAAATGATGAAATCTCTAAAAACAAAAAGGCTTAGAGTTCTACAAACTCTAAAAAATGATCCCAAGGACAAATGGTTCAAACTTGGTCCAACTTGGTTGAAGGGGTGGAGCTGTATCTCCAATTTGGTTTTAAAGTGGATTTGTATCTCCAAAATGGTTTGTGCTAAGATTTGGCATAAAATATTCTAATGTCAAATGTCATATGTATAAAAGGTCAAGCATCTAAGTAAAAACTAACATGTCAAAGGTCTAGGTCAAAGTGTTCCAAATAAGGTATAAACTAGGAAAGGGAAATGTTGAGTTGCTAAGTCTTTTGTCCAAACACAGAGTCAAAATATAGGCTCAAAAAAATAAGCATGATGTGATTTGATTTAATTTAACAATTTTGGAAACAACTTTGAGATAAACTTGGCACATAGAATTAAACATAAACATGATCAGTTGGCATAAGGCATAAGACAAAAGGCTCTTTGAGAAAGGCTATGTTATTCCAAATAAAGGAAAAAACAATGATGAGGATAGGCTTTAAACAAATAAACCATTAATAGTTTTCAAATTTGGGTAATCTATTAACCAAAGCTATACAACCCAAAAGAGAAAGATTTGTGTATCAACTCCATGAATTTAGGCCTAACCAAAAATCAATCTATGTTTGAATCCAAAGTTAACAAGGCTAATTGAAAACTCAACATTGAAAACTAAGATTTGACCAAATAATTTAGACAGGATTGGATAGCATGAAGACACAAGATAATGGTCCAAATGGTATGCATGACATGGTTTGAAACAAATGGTTTTTGGCATAAGGTAAACTAGTCTTTAAACAAATTGAGAAGCCTAACGACATAAGTATGCTTGAATTATGTGGTCAATGTTATGTTTAAAAAAGACTTAAAAGGCTCAAAAATGTTTTGACATGATTTGGGCAGCATAACACTACCCTCCTCAACTCAAATACATTGTTTTGACATGGATTATGAATAAACAAATAAGTTTTAGTCTCAAAACATACCAACCAAAAATGACCAAAATACACTAAGTATAATCATCCAAATCATAACAATGGTATGTCAATAGCGTTAACTATAACTAGCAAGGTTTCAATCATTCTAGGGGAATCAATTGTGTAGACACCTAACACTAGTCACCGATAACCTCCAATTAAGCTTTTGGCTAATTTCCACCTAAAATGCATAATTTGGCCTAAAAACACTAAAACATGCTAAGTGATGTGAAACTGATGAATTCAAGTGCTGATTTTGGTCAAGGTATCCCTAAATGGGTCAATGTAATTGATGGGCTAACTAACTTTGATCAAATTAGTTTGAGTCAAAATGCCAATTTTGCACCTAGGTGCTCTGGATTGATCTTTCTTATCAAATCTCTTACACAAGATGCATGCCTTTGTTATTTGTTGTTGGTAACATACTAAATGGGAAAATGGTTCTAATGTATTTGACATGGACTTCCAATTCTAATATAGTCAAATTTTGGACCAATAACAAGGAATTCTGATCAATTTGAGTAATTTATGCACAAAGTGCTTAAATTTGGCATAATCAAGAATTCCATGGAAACTTGTTGAATACTTGTTTTTAGAAATGAATATTGAATATCTGCATCATCAAGTGACCTCATTTTTTGGGAAGACATTCCTATTCCATAAATACCACAAATATCAAGATTCATGCCCTCCATGCCTCATCAATGCCTTCTATGATGCTCTCCATGCCTCTTAATTGAACCTTCTTACAATGTCATGATGAGAATAATTACAAACTTAATTCCAAAAATTGAATTAATCCTCAACCACACATCTCAATATTGAGATGGATGGTTGAGGTTTATTATGATCAAATCTAAAAATCTATAAATAGAGAGGCCATTAAAATCATTTTGAAACTATTTTGGTGTAAAGTTATAATGCACAAATACCTTAAAGAATCCATTGCAATTAGTGTTACCATGCCAAATTAATTACAAGACAAGCCAAGCCATAAGCCAAAGGTGCCAAGGAGAGATGGAGGTAGCTAAGCTGCCATTTCCAAGGACTTCATGAGCACAAGCCAAGTAAGCCACTACTACAAAGGAATTTAGAGCATTTAAGGAAGGTAAAGGGATTATTGTGTTTTCATTCCTTGATTTTTAGTTGTGTTTATCGTTTGATTTTGTTAACTAAGCTCTCCCTAGTGTCTAGGCTTACAAATGTTATGGTATTAATGTGTTGATTTCATTTTGTTTTCATTTTGGAACTAACACCATACTAACCATCCTAACTTGAGTCAAATTCCTAGATCACACAATGGCACATCTAGTGGGACTAGACACATATCACACTTGAAGAAGATCATTTTGTAACTGTACATTTTTTATTTGAGCCTTTAAAACTCTTAAAAATTGATTTTCTAACTTTATTTTTCCATTTTTGTTTGCCATGGTTTTACACATTACCTAACATCAGAAAGAATACTGACATCAGCTACCTGATTAATTGATGTTAGTTAGCAAAATTGACATCAGTTAGATCTCAGTTAGCTAGTATAACCAACATCGATGGTAATTAACTGATGTCAGTTATTGTGTTTTTCCAAAATAAATACCTAAGAGCTAATTTTTCAAAGTTCATTATTTCAAGCTAAAAAAAGAGCTTCAAAGCTAAAGGACATGCTAATAATTTTACTATAGGACCAAGTTTGATATTTTTTCAAAACATGTTTAAATCACCTTTGCATCCTTTAAAATCAATTAGGAACATTGTTTTGGTGTTTAAAAAACAATTTAAATGTTTTAGGTGAATGTTTTCAAAGTTTACAACTAAGACCAAGGGGCCAAATGAACACCACCTCATTTTTTGATTTTGGGATTAAAAATAAACTCACCTTTCGAAGCTTTTTGTGTTCAATTAGTTATTTAAGTTAGATTTTGGTTGGAAAAAAGAGGGATGCTACATATATGCTCTTCCATTTGTCCCCTTTAGGGAACCCTTGGAATCAATAGCACCATTCCTATTGTAAGTAGCTTAGTCCAAGGCTTACAAATAAAGTCATCTAAAGCACTCCCCAAAAACTTGTCAACGTTTGGGTGACCTTGAAAATGACCCTAAATTCTTTCTTATTTCATGTTTTCTTTATTTCTATGCGAACTTGTCTTGTAAGGGGGACTTCATCACCTCTCATAAGTTCTTTAGGGAAGATTTAACCTAGAGTTTCATCTCCTAGTATTGACTTCATTTGGATCCTTTAGAGTTACACATGGGATGTATCTGCATTTGGACATGGCACTACACTGAGTAAATAATAAGATGTAGTGGTTGTAAAAAAGACTAGACCTTTTTATAACTAGCCAATGCTATAATCACCCAATTTAAATGCTTTTGTTTTGCATAATTTGATGTGAAAGTCATTGTGCAATTTTTGTGTCTATAATTTCAAAATTAGCCAAAACCCTAATTGGAGGTTAAAAGTGGCCAGTTTTAGGTGTCTAAAAACATGAGGCTATTATGTGGTGAAAGTGTGTGAGATAATAGAACTAAAAAGGCACAAAGATCAGAAGGCCTATGATACTATCAAGTGGCATAACTTTAGGGCTTAATACACATTAAAGACTGAGCACCTTTTGGAGATCAATGACTCATGTTGATTTGTACCCATTGGATCCAACAATGTGAAATCAATGAAGACTTTTTAATGGCACTGAAGAGGCCCATGGGACTACCAAGTTGCACAAACTTGGGGATAAATGCATATTATAGCCATCAGTGTTCAAATCTTGGGATTGAGATCAATGAGCAGTGTTGATCCATGTAAGGGGATTTGACAGTGTAAGATAAAAGTAGATTTTAAAGGGTAATAGTCATGTGTTTTAAAACATTAACAAACATCTTGCCATAAAAATACCACATAAGTGCTACAATGATGCCACATTGGTAGAAAATGATAAAGTTGAATATCTTATGAGAATAAAAAAGGCAAAGGTATAAACGAGGATTCAAAAGAAATCTAAGGCATAAAATCTCACTTAAGTGCAAATAACCATCACCATTAAAGCTTAGAAAAGACATGTAAGAAAGCCCTAACATCTACAAAATCCCTAATTTGGTCTCAAATTGAGCATAGTCAAGACTGAGAGATAAATTATCATCTAAGAAAGCGCAAATCAATCTAGAGTGAATTGTAGACCATCTAGTGATCAATTTTTCAAACTCACAGTCATGGTGGCCTAAAAACAATAATATATAGAGCTCTATTTGACCATAAATTCAAAAGGTAGACTCTTCAAAGACACAAAATTTGATGCTGTAGCTTTGAACATGGGAGATAACCATTGGTCCAACCTTTTTTGGACCCCTGAAGAGATGCTAACCATCATGATGGAGTTCTTAGAACCAAATTAATTTGTAAACTCTAAACATTTAATATAAGCAAGGAATTCTATAAAGAATATCCAATATTTTCTTGTGTAAAGTGCTATATGGTTTTTCTCTCAATTGTCTAGTTTCACTTTTAGATTTGAATGGTTCTTATGGATTCTAAATGTGTATCTTGAATGCATAATTGCTAATTTGTGACAATGTTATATTAGTTGAAAGTTCTTAAGATTATTTCATTTACTACACATCTTTTACATTTGGGCTAATGTTGTTTGCTTGTAGGAGTGAATCTTTAAAGTGAGCCTAGTTCCTATTTGCATCATTTCATACCTTCCTTAGAAGATTGCCTGATATTTTACTAAATTTTTGAAACTATAGGTTTTAATTTCCTTAATTTTAAAGGGGTCTAGATTAAGGGGAAAATTAGTAAATAAATGTGCCTTAATTAACCTACTAATTTATTGAATTTGGAAGTGCTTAATTGATTTCTAAAAATAAAAAAACAAGGAGATAGAGAGTAAAACTTAGTTGATTTTGAGGTTGAGATGGAGGAGATAGAGGTTACAAATTATTGATCTAGATGGGTAGATTATCAAAAAAAAGATCTAGATGTCTATTTTCTACCTAGATAGGAGCATTGAAAATGGGACACCTAGAGGTCCAATGCTTTAGTCCAAGTTTTGGTGATATAGTCCTTAGTGTATAAGCTTTCTAAGTTATGTTCATCTACTTTGGGAGACCTTATGACTAAATTATTGAGTACTAGTTGTTTGCAAAGCTCTGTGTGTAATTGATTTTGTCTTCAAGGATCCTAGTTCTTCTTCATGCTTGATAGGTGATCTTGAATCCAATATGAAAAAGGGGTTAGTGTGTAATATACACTGAACATGTGATTACACCTTGTGTGTAGGCATGCTGCCTACATACCAATACTCTGAAGAGGTATCAAGGCTAATGTATTTCTCCCAATTTGAATGTGTATTGTGCAATCTTATGTATACAATGCAAGTGTATGAAAATTTAGGAAAGATTGAGATGACTTGTGACTAGTATAAGAGCTTGGATAGGTTGGAAATAATAGTGGTTGGCTGTATGCAGAGAATAAGAAGATTTGCTTGAGTGTGCTTTAGTATATTTCTAGCTTGTGCCTTTTGAAAGGTTGCCAACCCTTCTGAATGACCTTTGAATGGGATTTTATAGGGAAACTAGTGATCTTGGTTAGATGAACTCGCATTATGTTGATAAGGAAAAAAATAAGGATTCAGGAAAATATGACCATTTAAGGCTATTGTGGACTTAGACAACAACACTAGAAAGTGGACACCCTAGGTCCCAATACTATTGTCCAACCTATGTCACTATTATACAAGGGAAAAGGGACACTAGGGGATAGATCTATGCCTAAGTGAAGAGTTTAAGACAATAGGGACTGAATCTAGAAGGCTTTAGATACTTTAGAAATAGTGAAAACATGCCTAAGTGGGCTGTGTAAGCAAGTAAGAGAGACCTTATGGTTTGGGTGTCACAATTCATGCTCAAGTTGTACAAATTTAATTTTAGTATGACTACACCTGATGTATGGCTTAAACTATTTTAATTCATACATTGGTTAAATGCATGTTTAGATGATATTTGAACTTTGTCATAATATCTATAACAAAGACCAACAACATCCTTCTTTTCTACCCTACCCTTCCTTTTGATTCTTTTTTATCCAAATCACCTTAGTTTAATTTTCATTGTAAATATCCATCTTAGATTAGTTCTTATATTATTTCTTGATCATAATTCACCATTCTTAGCATATATGCTTCATAGTTTGCATAGATCTACCATTTGGCCATGGTGGCTCCAAACCACCAAACTAATATAAATATTGTGAAACAATGACTTATTCTACCTCTATTCCACCAATAGATAATAGGATTATCACAACTTGTAACTCATGCATTGAATTCATAAAATTATAAAATTAGAGGTTTTTCTTAAACACTCTAGGCACCTATGATACACATTTAGGCATTAATAAGTAGAGCTTTAGTGGTGTTAGAAGGAGGGTTTTAATCTAATCTTTGTGAATTTGCATAATCTTTGCTAATTTTGGTGTGTTTTGATCAAATATTGATGTATTTTTTGCATATTTATGCTTCTTTGAGCATAATTGTGTAAATATCATCAATATTTATGGTCTTAGATCAAGTTTTGTGCTTCCTTTAGACAAATATCCATATTTGTTGAAGATCCATAGATATTCATACAAAGGTAGTTCATGCTTTGTGTATTCCCCATGTTTAAGGTTAGTAACAACAATTTTGTACAAAGATTGACTAGTTATTTGCAAATTTGAGCTTATTTAAGCTTATAAATGTAAATATTCCTTTCATTCATCATTATAGACATATCTTTGAGGTTATTTAGTTAAATATAGATGTGCTTTACATATATTTATGTAAAATTAGCTTAACATGAAAACTTAATCATTATATTTCACAAAGGTTGGTTTGATGCATCTTATTTTAAATAGGTTCCAAGGTAACAAGATGGAATTACCCAAGGTGAGGATTGGATGAGCAAAATTCCCAGAGTCTCATACACTTCACTAGCTCAAGGTACTCATGTTTTCAAGGTATGGCTTGGTTAAGTGGTTATTTAATCAACGTGCTAGGTGTAACACATGATCTCCCTATAAACCCTGAAAGGTATTTAACTTATTTCAATACTAATGGAGTTATCATTACTATTTTTTTTAAAAGCTTTAAGGCTACTTTAAGACTCTTGAATGTAGTTCATGAAGATGTAGCATATAGATTATTCCCATTCACTTTCAAAGATGCTACATATGAATGGTTCCTTAACCTTCCAAAATATTATATTACCAGATAAGATGATTTTAAAAATATATTTATTGATCAATTTGGTAAAATCATTAATCCATATAGTCTATATTAGTAGTTCACCATAATTAAAAGGGATGTTAATGAAACCATCATAGCCTTTAACGCTTGATTCTAAAAAATGTTCAGTAGAACCATATCCCCTTATAGACCCAATGAGCCTTTAGCCTTATAAATTTATAAGGATGATATGGATCCCATGACTTTCATGTTCCTAAAAAGATCTCTTTCATTCATAAACACATTGACTTGGGTTTACTCTAAATCTATGATCATTAATGACCAAATATAACCCAAGGTTAGATGGTATAATCCATGCCTGAAGTCAATTCAAATTAGCCCATCCATAATGTCATTCTTAGTATACCTAATTTAACACCAATAAACTATTTTCCCTTGAGTCATACATATCTTGGCCAAGACCCAAGGTTTATGAATAGCACTGCTAGGGGGTTTCATCCATAAAATCATGGAACTCTAATGCCCACATTCAATAGTAATGTTTTAGTTTATGAGCCTAAGAAACCAAAAAATTCAAATGACTTGATATTAGAATTGGTCCAAAAAATGATCACTAAATTTCTTCAGTTACAAAAATAAGTAGGAAATACAGGGGAAGCATCTAATAGAAATTATGTCTCTCAAAGGTTCAATAGGCCTCCAAATAGGTTTCATGATAGCAACAATAATGGATCATATAAAAATATACAAATAAGTTTATATGATATAGATTTGGCTGATCATTGAAATATTTTTTAAGCATCTCAAGGTAAAAGGGATATAACTAAAATTATGTCTAATCAAGACTTTGTTTTAGGGTTATCTGGCTTTGCAAGAACTTCTAAGTCCTTCATGTAGTCTTTTGATTTTCCATTTGAATATGAATATGAAGATGAGCAAATTGAATAAGTTTCACTTGAGAGGACTTGTATTCCTAAAGATGTAAAAAAAATTAAAATTAAGGATCAACAAGTCATCATCATTATAACATCTATGGATGAATAAAAAGAGTTTATAGAAATGGATATGGATCAAGTACAAGATGATCTTTCTTTAGAAGGTATCTAGAAAGATAACCCATGTATATTTATTTCTAAAATAAAGAATACTCCTGAAGAAGATGATCACTGACAGAAGTCATACCAAGATTTATTAAATGGAATTAAAGAGCTAGAGATGGTAGATGATGGGATAGAACAACACATGGATGCTTCATATAAGGATTTCACCTATGATCTAGTGTTCCTAGAAGGTGATATTACTTTGGAGGTCCTAAACTAAGATAAGCTGGAGCCTGATGGGATAGAAGAGCTTCCTGTCTTCACTGAGGATGAAGATTAAGTAGGTGAAATATATTAAGAATTGTCATATGATTTCATCCATAGGTCAGGAGTATGGGACTAACATGTTTTTTATGGGAGTCTAGATGAACATCATTTAGTTGATCGAGATGAAAAAGCCTTTTGGGATGACTTCAAATATTTTTGTGAAAATATTGGTAGTCCATGTCCACCTCAAAAATAACCTTATGAAGATGTTGGTTTAAGGATACTAGATGAGCTACCATTATTGAATGGAGATGATATAAAACATTATCTATTTATGGATGAAGTAGAACTAGCACTCCTATTACAAAGTAGAATAATTTTGGAAGAAGATGATTGGGTCTTAGATTCATATCTTTGATTCATGCATTTTAGAATTATGATAGGAGAGCAAGCCACATCACCTAAAATACATAAGCATACAAGTGATTTTATCCACAAGAAGAGGCCATTGAATGGAAGTAATCATAGTTTAAGGTTTTGTAGTAGACTAAATAATTTTCCATTGATCCAGGAGGTAAGTGCTTTGTGTAGTTAGTATAGGGCTTAGTTTAGTTTATTTCTTGTTATTTGTGTCTTGCATTTTTATTTCTTTTCCCTTATTTTTATATAATTCTTAATCATATTTTTTAGTTTTCTCTTGATTTGTTCCTTGCTTTTAAATATGTCCTTTTAGATAAATCTTAGCTCAAGATTTATCTAGTTGCTTAAGAAATTTCATAGATAAAAAATGTAGGTATATCTTTTCTTAGGAAAATGTTTATAACTATAGGTGATTGTCTAAGGATCAAACATATGACCAAATCCCTGAACTTGGCTAACTTGGTTCCCAACCTTTGCTAGAAATCCCAACAATGACCTAAAAATAGAAAAAATAAGAGCTTATTGTAAAATCAAAAGCTTTCCAAACAAAGGTGATTCTTGTAATCTCCACTTGGGCTATGGACACCTAGATGGAAGTGGAAAAAGACCTTGAGAGGAACCAAAGGTATCTTTGTCTAGGCTATGGATGATTGGATAGTAGTAAAAAAGGCACAAGCCTTCCTTGAGCTAAAGCATGGTTCTTAAAGAACATCTAAACATGCTATAATTCAATGTTAATGTTTAAAGGCATAAAATTTAGAAGTTGTTCCCTCAATCCCATTATAAATAGTAAGTGGAATCAAAGCACACACACAAAATGATTAGGTTTTAATGTTTGGCCATAATTATATAGGTACAAGACTTGTTTTTTTAAACCATGAACTCATCTTGATAATGGTATTAATCAATTGGAATAAATTATTGATGCCTAAATATGTACCATAAGGTGATTAGAGTGTTTAATACACACTTATCATTTTAGAATTCAAAGAATTCATAACACGGGATGCAGTTTATGATAATCCTATTATTTATGGTGGAATAGAGGTAGAATAAATGACCATTTCATAATATTTATATTAGTTGGTGGTTGAGAGCCACCATGGCCTATAAATCTTTGAAAATAAGAAAATGATCTATGCTAATTAACATGAATTATGCTCAATTATTAGTCTAAAGCTAAAATAAGATAGACATGTATAATGAATATTTAATCTAAAGTGAATTAGTTAAAAAAATAAAATAGGAAGGGTAGGATAGAGAGAAAATATGTGATAGATCTTTATCTCAGACATCGATAAAGTCCAAATATTTCCCAGGTATGCACTTAAAACCAATGTTTGAGGTAAAATAGCTTAAAATCAAATCACAACATATATCAGGTGAAATTTTAAGGAAAATAAGAAAAAATATAAATAAGAACTAAGCTTAATTTAAATATTTACTCATTTAAGTAGATAGATGATGCACATCTATAAATGTAGAGAAAATAAAATGAAACAAACTAAGTAACCTTCAATTATCCTAGCATTAGCACAAGTAAAAATTTTTCATTCAAAGTTATTTACCAAGAATTCACAAGAATAATTCAAATATGAAATTTAGAATAGAAAAGTAAGAGAGAAGCCATCTAATAATTCACACAAAAAAATGAGACAATCCTTTCAAAATTCTCTATTTATATTAGTTGCTCTAAGTTTACACTAGTTTTTTAGCTCAAAAAATTCCCTCCTCTTAAAAATGATAATACTCCATTTTATATAATACTAAGGTAGTATATCGATTAGTCATATCAAATTAAAAGTGTATAAGTGTAAGACAACTACCATTTCTATAAAGTTTCTAGAATACACTAGACTTTTCCACATAAATTGACCTATAGGTAATATGATTTTACAAATTACACATGACTTTACAAAAGAATATTCTAATTTTAAAATTCTAATGAGTTACTAAAAAGAGAATATTCCTAACTAAATTTTTCTTTGGGGTCTTTGGGATAACTAAGTCCCTTGTTGTTATTGGTGACCTTGCAAGATTGTCAACCTATAATGTTGTTCATTGATGAGATGAAGGTCAACAAATGGTCTCATGAATAAATATTTTTATTGAACCTATAGGTATTTAAGGTTCTTTTAATTCTTCTCCATATCTCATTTGATGCCCTTGGAATCTCCCATTTTCTCCTTGGTGATAGGAGTAAGCTCATGACTTTACTATTTCCATCTGTTGTTTGGTTTTTCCCCTAGTTTCTTACTTCTTGCATGAACTAAAAGGTCCTATGTTTGAACTCTTCATTAGTTATGAGACCTAGTGAATTGAGGGTTGTGGGCACTTTTATCAAGATATCTAAGATATGAGACATTCCATCTTCCAACTTCTTGAAGACTTTGGCAAGGTCTTCCATCCTTTTGGACTAGCTATCAAGGGCCTCAATCTTGTCAACCAATATGGCCATGGCCATATTCAACTGTGCTTTACTGATAGTTCTAAAATTTGGGGCTAGATTCTTGGATAAGGCCTTAATAAAGTCTTCTACCAAATGATTTATAGCTTGCCATTGGCTAACTTGGCCTATTGATTTAGATATTTGCTTATCTATTTCTCTTTGTCTAGTCCTGACTAGCTTTAAAGAGCTAAATAGGTCAGCCATGTTGTCCTCAAATTTCTTTAATCTATATTCATAAATGGATAAGACAATAAAATCTTTCAAATTATTGTTTTCTTGCAATATTCCCTTGATCATTGCTTACAACTGATCACTTTGAGCCTGGGCTACTTCAAGGATATTCTCCTTAAACATCATGTCTTGTCTTAAATTTTTACATACCACTAAAGTTAGACCAACAAAAGGTTAAATATTTTGAAAGATGAATATGATCACCTTCAACCATGGATTTATTCTCAATTAATCTCTCCATGCTATTTTTTTTGGGTTGAACAAAACTCTCACTGATGATTTTGTCACTTGAGGAGTAGGGACCTCAACTTGAACACCACTTGAGGTTCCAAGAGCATCTATGCATCTTTATTTTTCCTATTGTTGCAATGCTACAATCTAGGGCTTGAGCACATGGATATTGATAGACTTTGTAATAGACCAATGGTGGTGCATTGTTGGAAATTTTTACAACTTACCATATATGAAGTATTCTATAATGGAAGGGCCATAAATTGGATTGTCTTCACTAAATAAGTTGATTTCACTCTAAGGCTAAGTGAAAGTCAACTTTGGCTTCTTCCCTCCTATTTGAACTAGAGCTAGCTCAACTTTCCTTTTGGGCTAAATTACAATAGGAAATAAGTACAAAGCTAATTACTTTTCCTTTTCTTCCTTTATTTCCTCCTTAGTTTAGGATTGAGGTCCTTCCATTTGTGCTTCTTATTCATCTAATTCATAAGCATTAGCTAGTGATTTTAAGGTATCCTCTACTATCTCCTTAGGATCCAATGCAATTATGTCAATTTATTCAACTTATGACTCCAGTTCTTCAAGCAGAGACGAAGAAGATGCCACCTCACCAAGTCTCTTCTCCTCAAGTCTCTTTTCTTCTAGCCTTTGTGCAACTTATGCTTCAACCTGTTGTGTCTTTACCTATTACTGCAAGGGAAGTGGTCTAGAAGGTGGTCTTGGTAGTAAATGATATTTCCTAGGCCCCATCTACCATATATCCTTAGCTTTTTCTCTCTTAATAACCTAGCCTCTATCTTAATGTTAAGTTTTTTCAATATTACTAACACCTCCATGAAGAAGGATGCTCTAGTTTACAAGCGGTCATAGACACCAGGGTGATGATCATAAGTCATGTTGATCTACTTGGCCTTCAAATGTTTTTTAACCTTTTTATTAGGGTCCTAATGTCTCAATTCATAAATTTTCAAATTAAAAGAGGTCTTATGCTTTTAAACAATCTCTAAATTATCTTAATTCTAAAACACAATCCTACTAATAGTTAAGGGAAAGGAATGGAATAGTCCCTTCCTTTTGTTTTTACATATACCATTTATGCCATGGAATAGTTGGTATGCCACTTATTGCTCCACCAAATTTATGGGTACATGGATTGGTAACCTAAGGGGTTTGATCAGAGTTCCTTTTGTTTAGATTATAGTATAATTTAGATATAGCAAAATTCCCTAAATGATATCAACATACATCTTAATCAAAGGGATAACCCTCATCATTGGGATCCTTGTAATGGCTTCAGCTAAGGTTAGATAAACACAAACATAGATGAATTGAATATGGTCCCTATACTTAAAAATATGCAATTTGGAATAATACTAGGATACTATTCGTCTCTTATCAGGTGAGCATTCTTTAATGTTGGGGATTTTGGTTATGTCTAGAAGGGTGCTAAAAAGGTAAGACATCATGTAGAAATTGCTGTCGGTCTTCTTCTTTATTTTAGAGAATTGTTTTTTAAATAAAATATTGATCATCTCTCCAAGAGGGGGAGTAAGTCTTTTCTCAACCATGAAATACACAAAAGTAACCCATATTTTATTGGCATAGGTGGTGGAGGGGATTACAGACAATCTATTCAATAAAGTCATAATCATCCTAATACAAGCCCTAAATTGGGTGATTGGGATCCTTCCTTTGAGGTCAAATATTACTTGGGTTCTTGAATATAACCATGGGGTAAGGATGGTTTTTAGGTCATTCTTATTAGACCATTATCTAATTATGGGCAAATCCATCTGAGGTTTGGGTAGTTTTTAATAATTTTTGAAGGCAAGAGGGGACATATAAGTAATCATTTTAAAAATACATTCATGTACTATCATATCCTGATCAATTTTATAGTCCTTAAAAATAAGAGTAATAACATTGATGTAATGTAGTACCTATTGCTTTGCTTCCACATGGTGAAGACTCATCATTTGAATGGTGACCATGTTATAGTATCTCTAGTTGACTGATGCAACCTTTTCATCCTCTTTAGTAATTTTTGGTATCTCCTTAATGGTCCAGAAAATATTGGACCAATTGTTATCTCCTATGTTCAAGGCTACACCATCAAATTTGGTATCCCTTCTAAATCTATGGTTAGATAGAGTTTTGTGTCTTCTCTATGTTGTTTTTAGGCCACCATGACTATGAGTTTATTCAAATTACTCATAGTGGTCTATAGTTAACCTTGGGATTAGTTTACACTTGCTCAGATGGTAATTTGACTCTGTTAGGATTAATTTTGGTCACCCTAGTATCAAATTAGGGATTTTAGAGATGCTAAGGATTTTATGTAAGTCTTTTCCAAAATTTAATGGTGATAGATTTTGCACTTGATTGAGTTTATACCTTGGATTTGATTTAGACCTTGGAATTTATACCTTTGCTTTTTTGAGCCAAAAAAAAATTTAGTTTTGTTGTATTTCTACCCATGTGGCATCATTATGGCATCTACATGGCACTTTTCATGGTAGATTATTCATTAATGTTTGAAAACATGACCATTACCATTTAAAATTTACCTTTTTTTTGCACCATCGGATCTTCTTACATGGATAAACATGGTTCATTGATATTGATACTAAGGTTTGAATTCCGTTGACTATGTTTACCATGTTTTCTATGGTTATGAAAAGTGTCATTACTATGGGTCTCCTAAGCTTTATTGAAAAGTCCATCCTTACTCACTCTATTCAACTAACTTCATTAGGTTAGATGTGGGTCATTGATTACAATCCATGGGATGGACCGCCTTTGGTTGCTCATTATTTTTTAGTCATGACCATGACACTTATCAACTTTTTACCATATCAGAGGTTCTATTGAAACCTTGACTCAGCCTCACTTGGTTAGATCAATCTCATCCACATGAACATGAGATGTAGATCCTACAAAGATGCACAATGTTTAAGTTAGTATTATGACATATAAATAACTTACCCTTAAAACTTAGATGATGGTTTTATTTCATGTTAATAGACATGAAATGAACCTTAGGATAAAATATTTAAGCTAGGTTTGGATAATATTAAAAAGGGGACCTCAAATAATAAAAGGGACTTAATGTAAGGTTTTTTAACCTAAGGTTTTATCATATTAATAAACATGATAAAACTTTAGGGTAAAAACTCTAGGTTAATTATTATAACAATAGGACCCTACATTAGTTATATTGAGATAATAAAATAGACCAGATGACCATGGGATATATATGGATCAAGCATAATATTTTAGACTAAGGTTTGGCTAAATGTTTAAAAACACAACTAAACCTTACAGTGATATTTAAGTTAAGTTCATGGTGTTCATGCAAATTTAAACTTAATTAGAAGGGTCTGGGGTTGAAACATGGCTTTAGATAGATCTAATTAATATATGGTGGGTCAAAAATCTAATGAAATATTGATTTTAACATTGAAGTACATAACACTAAGCATGTTTATTATGTAAATGAGATTGGTTCTTGAGCTTGAATTTTGAAAGTGTCACAAACATCAATGATGGCCTTATGGATGTTAATTGATGGTCATGATAACATCAAATATAAGATCATATAATTAAATATAGGTGCTAAAATTTGATGGTCTCATGGATGTCAATGACAACCTCTTGAATGTTAATTGATGGTCACGAGGATGTCAAATTTAATCTCACATTATTAACCATAGGGAATAAAATTTGATGATCTCATGGACGTTAATGATGGCCTCATAGACATAAATTAATGGTTATAAGAATGTCAAATTTAAGATCATGAAATATAGTTGGTCCAAAAAAAATAGGAATCGATATGCATCATTCAATTAATCTTACCCAAGTGAACACAGGTCATTGATTATGATTTGGGTAGTTGGAAGTCATTGGCTCCTATAGTTATAAAGGGATTGAGTGAACTCGGGACCATTTAGAATTTAGACAAAAGTATAACATTAGTCTATGACATAGGTCCTTAAAACATAATAAAGTGAAGACCCTTCGAATAATTAAATTCATAACATAAGTTTTATCCTAAGGTTTCTTTGTATTGATAAATACAATAAAAAACTTAGGTTAAAACTTAATCTAAGTCTATATTATATAAAAATGGACCCAATTTGATCCATGATTATCTCACTCTATTGGATGATTGGTTTTCAATCAAATATAGGCTATTGATCATGATCCAAGTGATCTAGTGGGATTGATCCCATGAGCTAAAGTCTTTGGCATATTGGTCTTATCTCATTCTGTTCAATCAATTTCACCCAATTAAATGTGGATCATTGATCTTGAAAGGAAACAAATGATTTAAGTCAAGGATAAGAGACATAAAAGACATAGGATAAAGTTTTAAGACTAAGGTCTTGTTCATGTTAATAAACATGAATGGGGATTTAGGAATAAGACATTAATCAGAGTTAATAACATATGAAAAGGACCCTTCATATAAAAGGTTAGACCATATTAAAATAAAAGGGGACAAAGGGCTCAAGATATAAAAGAGACAAACTATATAATTTTTAATGCTAAGGTTTGGTTATTTTTAAAACATGCCTAAGCCTTAATATAAAATTTAAACTTAAGTCCATGGTAATTTGAAAGTGTTCCCACATAAATTGTTCCCACCAATTTTTTGAATTTGGTCCAAGAAAACCTGTGTTAGGGTTTCTTATAGGAGGGTTTCCAGAAGTTGCACCTTGAAATAAGATCCATTGTTAGCATATTAAGCAAATTTTTAAAACAAAATCATGAGAAAAAGTAATCCAACCCAATTAGGTGAAGAGGATATTCAAATACATATAATGTAAAAACATAGTAATGAGGTTATGATAAAGTAGATTTTCAAATTTAAAGTATAAATTTACACAATTTGACACAAGGGTCCCCAATTTTCAGAAATGGGGTTATGTTGACCTAAAAAAATGATGAATTCTAGGGATAAAATATTAATATGTTAGAATTTAGAGACTCTAGTTCAAAAAAATAATTAGATTACCTATCTATTTGATCAGTGCCATTATCAAGATTAGATCATGTTTTAAAATAAACCTTGCATCTACAAAATTAGGATCAAACATCAAAACCTAGCCAAGTTGTGTGTGTGCTTTGATTCCACTTATTGTTTATCATGGGATTCAAGGGATAGATTCCAAGTTTCATGTCTTCATTCATTAAAATTAACTTACAACATGTTTGGATATTCATTAAGAACCATGTTTTAACTCAGGGAAGTCTTGGGTATTGCTTTGTTACTAGCCATGCATCCATACCCCTGACAGAGATGCTTTTGGATCCACTCAAGGCTTTGTTCCACTTCTATATAGGCATTTATAAATTTGGTAAAGATTACCAGAATCACCTTTACTTAGAAATGACTTTTTAGTTTTGAATTAAGATCTTATTTTTTGCATTTTTAGGTCATTTTAGGGATTTCTAGCAATGTTTATGAACCAAGTTAGCTAGGTTTAAGGATTTGGTCAAATGTTTGATATTCAGGCAATCACCTATGGTTACAACATTTGTCCTAGAAAAGGATATTTGTTAAGTGCAAACATGATTGTTCCTTGCTAATTCAATATTTCATCCCACATGTGTAATTCCTTTTAAATCCAAGTTTAGATCAAAATAATGTTTAAGTTCTTATAGAACAATTAACCTATCCACTAGTCCTTACTAGTTTCTATAAAATATAAGATAATCTCATATTTTAGATCTATGATCAACATTTGTTTAAGATTCATTCTTGCATTCCTAAAATAGGGAGTTCCTAAGAAATTAGAATGAACTATGAGCTGAGGGATGTCAAAAAAGACTTATTAAAGTAGAGAAAGAAGAAACACAAACAAAAAGTAGAAAAACATAAAGCAAAGGAAAATCAAATTCAAACGTATGTACAAGCAAGGGAAAAGAAGGAGAGAATAAAAACAAACTAATCTAGACTATCTACACTAACTCTAACTATTCTTACAATGACTCCATGAAGACCCTAGGTGGAACAAAAAAAAAGTAATGCTTAATGTATTTCCAATTGATGGGAAATGTGAATTTAGCTCTTTATAGGTCTTTCAATTTGAAGGTGTTGTTCCAAGGGTCTCAATAATCTGATAAGAACCTATATACAAAGGTGTGAACTTCCCATGTTTACCCTTAGGCTCAGATGCCTTGTCCCAAAGAAGAACTAAGTCTCCTTGCCTAAAGACATTTATCTTTGATTACTTATCAAACCACATTTTCATTGTGGTTTGATGCCTACTAAAGTTGGAAAAATTCTCTTCTCTAGCATCTTCCATCTGGATAATATCCAATAGTCTTGAATTTACCAATACCTGATCATCCTCTATGTGCTCTTGCATTAACTAGTATGGTGGTATCTTGAGTGTAATTGGGAACATGGGCTCTTGGCCATACACTAATAGGAAGGGTGATTCTTTGAGGGCCTATTTGATTCTAACTCTATTTACCCAAGGGAAAATTTGAGAAGCTTGTACTGGGTTCTAGGCTTTTCTATTGTAGACTTCTTTATTGCTTTCATCAAGTTCTTATTGATTGATTCAGATATGCCATTAACTTGAGGATAATGGTTGGATGAAAATTTGAGATTGATACTATTATCATATGCCTATTATATCATCTCTATGGATGTAAAATCAAATCCATTATCACAGACCAAATATACAGGTGTCCCAAACCTGGTGTATATGTTTCCTTATAAAAAAATGATCACTTCTTCAATTCTACACTATTTAGTGGCCACTACCTCAGTCCATCTAGTGCAATAGTTAATAAAAATTAGAACATATTTGTGACCTAATGAATTGGGGTTAATTATCCCCATAAAATCCATCCCCCACTGAGCAAAAGGTTTATCTACCATAACTAGCTATAGTGGCATGGCCACCTTAGGCTTTTTTGTGCTAATGAATTGACATGAGGGGAATTACATTACGTGATTATATGTATACTTTAAGATTATGGGCCAAAAATAACCAAATCTAAGGATTTTATGAGCTGTTTTCCTTCTAGATGGATACCCACTTCTTAACTTCTCATGAAAAGTGCTCATGGTCTCAACTGCTTCTTCTTTGGATATAAACCTCAAGTAAATGTCTTCAAAGTTTTTTATATAAAACACTCCATCTTTAATCAAGTATTGAGATGCCTTAAGTCTTAGGGATCTTATTTACTCCTTGGTTAACCTTGCAAGACAATTTCCATTGATTGGTATATGGATAATAGGATCATACCAATCATTGGAATGAAAACTTTCTTGTTCATCCTGCATGACATTTAACTTGGGGTTAGCATTGACAATAATTTGAATCAAACCTTAGTATCTTAACAATTTTTCAATATTTAGTTCAATGTCATATTCCTTGAAGCACAAACATCCACTTACCTCTCCTTTCTCCTAGTTCATTCTGACTTAGCATGATCTTGGTGGAAGGGTCTGGTAAGATAACATGCACCTTATTCCTAAGAATGCTAGTGCTTAATTTTCTTCATTGCCTTTATTAATCCACATGCTTGTTTATAAATTAAATAATAATTTAACTCAACATTTTTAAAGTTTGTGCTCATGAAATGAATTGGATGTTCACATCCATCAATTTTTTGAGTTGAAACTACAAAAATAGTATGATCAGAAGCAAAAGAGTAAAGGTAAAAATCCTTGGATAAATATGGAATTATTAAAACTAGAGCTTGTCCAATTTCCTCCTTGATGTCATTAAAGGCCTTCTTGGTTTATTTATTCCAAGTGATTTTGCCATCTTTTTTCAACATATCATTCAATGGCTTGAAAATTTCTACAAAGCCAGAAATAAACTCTCTTACAAAGATAATTTTTCCAAAGAAGGATTCTAATTCTTTCCTACTATTAGGAGGGTTTATCTTTGATATGTCATCTACACTATCTAGATCTATATATATTCCATCCTTAGTAATGACATGGCCTAAAAAATTTCTCTTAGTAACACAAAAATACTCTTCTTTGGGTTTAGGGAAGTCCCATACCTTATGCACCTTTCAAATACCTGCTGTAAATGCATGATGTGATCCTCCCTATTTTTCAAAAAAATAGTTAGATTATCCATGTATATAATAATGAATTTTCCTACCAAAAATTATAAATCATGATATATGAACCTTTGAAATGTTTCCCCTACATTGATCAGTCTAAATGGTATCTTCTTATATGAAAATGTGCCCCACCTAGTAGTAGAAATAGTCTTCATCCTATCCTCTTGATTTATCAACACTTGGTTATACCTTAAAAATCCATCAAGAAAGGACATCATATTATAACTAGAAATGCTTTATATAATTTGATCTAAAGAAGGCAAAGGATAATTGTCCTTTTTAAATGATTTATTTAGATTCCTAAAATCAATACACAGTCTTATCTCACCATTCTTTTTCCTAACTATAACCAAATTGGTGATCTAGGTAGAGTGCCTAATGGGAAATATAATCTTGACATCTAAATTTTTTTTGACTTCTTTAAAAAGCATAGGTTCTAAAATAGGGTTGACATGGCTTTGCTTTTATCTAAAAGGCTCACAGTTTTTCTTTAAAGGTATGGTATGGGTGATGACTCTTGGATCAAAAATCTTCAAGTCATCATAGGACCATGATATTATGTATTTATAGTTTATCAACAAGTCTTTAGCTTTTTCATTTTCAATGTTCATACATAATGTTCCAATCTTAACTAGCTGAGGTTAATCTTGAGGTCCAAGATCAATTACTTTGTAATCTTTCCCACTCACTTTGAGAATCCTAGTGTTCTCAGCTAGTTTATCCTAATCAAATAAAGTCTCGAAGGCAATCATGCCTTTTGGTATTTTTTTGTCATTTAGCTAAATGAATTTGTTCTCAAATTTACCATCTTCTTCAAGAGTATTCTTATTGGCCTCATCTATGACATGGGCCTCAAATACTCCTAAGTTAGTCATGAAACCCATGATGTGTTGGTCATCATTAAAGACATGTAGATGATTTATATTATCTAGGACAAAAGGGTATGGAACTAATTCAATGATAAAGTTTTGAGAGTCATGGTTTGGCATACGATTGACTATAGTTGAGGCAAGCTCATTAGAAACCTTGTTTTCTTCCCTAGGGATAGAAACAACATTGAATACAATGAAAGATTCCAAAAAATCCTAGAATATGAACTTATATCTCTTGAGATATGAAAATTTATACTATTATTTAATCCTCACCTGATTAACTACAAGTTTTGAATAACTATGAACAAAGAGTTATTTAAACTTATGTCTAATAAAAAATTATAATCCTAGAATCAAGGCTTATTACTCTGTAAGATTATTAGTTCAAGGAAACTAAAGTCTATAAGAAACTTTTAGTTCCTTCCTAATGGAATTAGTAAGAACAATTCTACTCCATACCCAAACTTACACCTAGCACCATCAAAATGTAATTTTCAAATTCTAGGCAAAGCATGAAAGGTCTTAAGATTACATACCTTAGAAGTCTTGAGAGTGTATGTTCCTAATTTACAATCCATCATGTTGATCTCATCAGAGTCCAACATGTTAACCCTTTCATTTACAATATTATATTCTGTGATCATGTGATTCATCCAAGGCTCACTTTCCACTCTAATCTAATTTGGGACTCCTTTCCATGACAACCACAAATTTGAGCAGTCAATGGACATATATCCATTTAGGACCTTTGACCACTCTTTAATTAGTATAATCCCATAATCACTAGGCATGCCCACCACCTAGATGCCAATAAATTACTAGATGCTTGGCTTAGAGGCAAGTTTCATATGAACATATAATAATTCCCCAATTACCTTGACTCTAGACTTATCTAATTGAGTAACAAATCTATTAAATCTAATATGAGTTAGGCTAAGTTGTTTACAAATACCTACTAGCATGATATTTGTTGATGCACTAGAATCTAATAAATAGTTATGTAAATTCTTAGCAAACATTCTAATAGTAAGTAGGAAAGGTGAGGATTCTATCTTAGCTTTATACATAGAAACATTGGTGTTGTCAGTTTTGGGTGGCCTACCAGGATTTTTAGATAAGGACTCCAATAATAGATCTCTTTGCTCAGTGATATACATAAACTCATGTAATGTAATGTTAGCCTTAATTTTCTTCATATCCTCCACAATATTATACCTAGTCTTATTAGAAGTATTAGATGCATCAATACTATGTTTAGAAGTACTTCCCTTTGGAGACTCTAGGCTATTATCTCAGCTAGTATCCAAATGAGTGTTGAAGTTATTTGGAGGTGTTGAAGTAGTTAGGGGTTGCTTCTACTCTCTATTCTTTAGAGGGTAAGTCTGCTTCAAGAACTACTAAAAAGTATGGACTTGTTCAAGAATATCATCAACTTCATTATCTTCTTGGAAAGGGAATTCACACATCTCCACCATGAAGGTTGGGTTAGTATATTTGGATCTTGATGTACCTGACACCATTATATTTTTTAGGAACTACTTTAAATGTATCCAAATATTCTTGAAAGGATTCAAAATATTTATAGAATTCAATGCAGTCTATCTCATCATGTCTAGAAGTGCAATGCAATCTACAATAATCAGGTAAAGTGATATCAATAAGATTTATATCCATTATTTTCTTATCAAATAATCATTATTATTATTGTTGTTGTAACTATTATTTTAGAACCTATTATTGGGCCTATTAAACTTTGGGAAAGAAAAGTTCTTACCTGATCTTTCTCCAGTATTACCAACTTGCTTTTGCAGCTAAAGAAAATTAGTGCTTAGCTTTTGGACCATCTTAAGATAGTCATTTTCATTTTTGAGATATTAAAATTTATGAACCTAATTTTTATTAATACCAGTGGTTGGTACTAAAGCCTTTTGATCACTTAGATTAAATTCATTTACATCAGTGTTTAATAATCCTAAGTTCTGAGTAGGATGAACATGACTTAAAGTTAATTGGTTCAACATTGGGATTTGATTCAAGGTAGGTATATTATGATTTTTATTTGGGAAGAAATTAAGGGTAGGCAAATGTGGGTTGATATTGGGAATAGAGTAATCCATCTAACCTTGGCACTACATTTGATCATTGATGATCACTGCTTTAGAATATGCTAAGGCTAGAGTATTCATAGGTCCAACAACCCTCTTTATGAAAGTAGAGGTCATGGGATCCAAAGCATATTTATAGATTTATAGAGCCAAGTAATCATTAGGTTTTTAAGGGTTTATGGTCTAGCTATACATTTTTTGGAACCTAACATTAAATGATCTTATATATTTATTTTCATCCCTCTTGATCATGGTGAATTATTGGTATAAAACACAAGGACTAATAATTTTGCCAAATTAGTAAGTGAAGATATTATTAAAATTGACCCAAATGATAATGTAATTCTCAAGTAAATTTAAAAACCATTCATATGTAGCATATTTAAGAGTAATAGGAAACAATATACATGCTACATCCTCATGGACCACATTTAGTAATATTAATGTAGATTTGAATTATTTAATATGTTCCTCTGCAATTAAAATACTATTGGGACTAAATGTTGGAAAATATTTCTTAAGGTTATGGGGAAGGTCATGTACCATACCTGGTATATTGATATAAGATCCACCCAAGCAAGTCATACCTTGATTGGGGTTGAATACATGAGCACCCTAAATTAGTGAAGTTGGTAAAGAATTTGAAAGTCCGCACTTGACTTTGTCCCACCTAGCTTTTCTATCGACTTCTAATTTGAGTAGAGGTTCCCTAGTCTTTGAAAGTGACCTTGTTCTAATTTTTGGTAATTTTAGCTTGATAATTTCAAATCCTATTTGAAATACAATGCATCAATTATATTCTTTTAGAGAACAATGATCATAAATACACATTAATATTTTTTTTCAAAGATTCATATAAAGGATGACAAAATACAACAATCTTTAATCAATTCAGCTCAAAGATGTATCCAAATATGTAATTAAGATTGAACTTTACAAGGTTTAAGTTTAGAAAAACTCAATTGAGCAAAGGATCTAAGAATATTTGATCAAAATAGTTATTACTAACCTCAAATCTATTGGGTTCATAATTCTAAAGCTATCTTTACCACAATCTATCATATGTTTTCAAAAGATGTCAATCTTTGTCTAAATTAGAAAAAATACCAATATAAAACCATGAAGATCACCAACCTTTACATTATTATGCTAAAATAAACAAAAATATGCAAAGATTAAAGTAATCTTTAAATAGAATTTAAAAAAACTAGCAAAGATGCTACAAATCTACAAAGAATTGGCCCTCCTTGTAGCACCAATGAAGCTCCTCCTATTAATGCTTAATATGTACGACAAGGTTCTCAGAGTGTTTAAGAAACACTTATCATTTTATAATTCAAATAATATAGAGAATAAGTTATAGTTTGTGATAATCCTATTATCTATGGTGGAATAAAGGTAGAACAAATAACTATTTCATAATATTTATATTAGTTAGTGGTTGGGAGCCACCATGGCTCATAAATATTTGTAAATAAGAAGATGATCTATGCTAATTAACATGAATTATGCTCAATTCTAAGTCTAAATCTAAATTACTATGGACATATACAATGAAGCTTTAATCTAGACTTAATTAGTTAAAAAAAAAATCAAAAGGAAAGGTAGGGCAGAGAGAGAATATGTGACGGATCTTTATCTCAGACATTATGACATAGTGAAAATATTTCCAAAGTATGCATTTAAAACTAATGTATGAAGTAAAATATCTTAAACTCAAATCATAACATATATCAGGTGAACTTCTAAGGAAAATAAGAAATAATATAAATAAGAACTAAGCTTAATTTAAAGATTTACTCGTTTAAGAAGATAGCTGATGCACATCTACAAATGCAGAGAAAATAAAATAAATCAAACTAAGGAACTTTCAATTAACCTAAAATTAACACAAGTAACATTTATGCATTCAAATGTATATACCAAAAATTCACAACAACAATTCAAATCTGAAATTTAGAATAAACAATTGAGAGAGAAGCCATATAACAATTCACAAAAAAAAAATGAGACAATCCTTTCAAAATTCTCTACTTGCATTAGTTGCTCCAATTTACACTTGTTCTTTTATCTCAAAAAACTCCCTCCTCTTAAAAATGGTAATAATCTCTTTTATAGATGCTATCGTAGTATACCAGTTAGTCATATCAACTTACAAGTGTATAAGTGTAAGGACAACTGTCATTTCTATAAAGTTTATAGAATACACTAGACTTTTCCACATGAATTGACCTATAGGTAAAGTGATTTTATAAATTACACATGCCTTTACAAAAGAATATTCTATTTTAAAATTTTACAAAGTCACTACAAAGAGAATATTCCTAACTAACTTTTAATCTGGGGTTCGTAGGATGACAAAATCCCTTGTTATTATTGGTGACTCTACAGGATTACCAATCTATAATGTTGTTCATTGATGAGCTGAAGGTCGACAACTAGTTTCATGAATATCTCCTTTTATTTCACCTCTAGGTCCTTAAGGTTATTTTCAATATTCTCCATATCTCATTTGATGCCCCTGACATCTCCCATTTTCTCCTCAAATGATAGGAGTAAGCTCATGACTTTACTATTTCCATCTACTATCTCATTTTTCCCCTAGTTTCTTACTTCTTCCATGAACCAAAAGGTCTTATGTTTGAACTCATCATCAGTTATGAGACCCAGTGAGTTGAGGGTTGTGGGATCATTTATCAATCTATCTAAGATATGATACATTCTATCTTCTAACTAATTGAAGCATTTAGTAAGGTCTTCTATCCTTTTGGACCAACTGTTCATGGCCTCAATCTTGTCAACCAATATGGCCATGGCCATATTCAAATGTGACTTATTGATAGTTCTAAAATCTGGGACTAGATTTTTGGAGAAGGACTTAATCAAGTCTTTTACTTGATGACTTGTAGATTGCCATTGGCTAATTTGGCCTATTGGTTTAGAGATTTGCTTCTCTATTTCTCTTTATCTGGTCTTGACTACCTAAAAAGAGCTAAATAGGACAACCATGGTATCTTCAAACTTATTGAATCTATCTTCATGAATGAATAAGACAACATACTCTTTCGCATTCTTGTTTTTTTGTAACATGCCCTTGATCATTGCTTACAATTGATCACTTTGAGCCTGGGCCACTCGAAGGATCTTCTCCTCAAACATCTTGTCTTATCTTAGATTTTTCCCTACCACTAGAGTTAGAACAAAAAAATGTTCAATCTTCTAAAAGGTGAACTATTCACCTTCAACCATGGATTTATTCTCAATTATTCTTTCTATGCTATCTATCTCTAGGTTAAACTAAACTCCCACTGATGATTTTATCACTTGAGGAGTAGGGACCTCAACTTGTGCCCCACTTGAAGTTCTAAGAGCATCTACACATCTTTATTTTTCCTATTATTTCAATACTAAAATCCAAGGCTTGAGTTCATCATGCATATGGATGTTAACAGACTTTGTAATATCACAATGGTGGTGCATGGTTGGAACCTCTTGAAACTTTCCATATATGAATTATTCCAGAATGGGAGGGCCTTAAATTGGATTGTATTCATTGAAAAAGTTGATTTCACTCCAAGGATGAGTGAAAGTCAACTTTGGCTTCTTACCTCCTACTTGAACTAGAGCCAACTCAAATTTATTTTTGGGTTGGGATGTAATAGGAACTAAGTCCAAATATACTTCCTTTCCTTTTTGTTCCTTTGTTTCTTCCTCAGTTTAGGATTGAGTTCCTTCCATTTGTGCTTCTTCTTGATCTGATTCATAAGCACTATCTAGTGATTTTAAGGCATCCTCTACTATCTCCTCAGGATCCAATGCAATTATGTTAATTTATTCAATTTGTGACTTTGGTTATTCAAGCTGAGCTAAAGAAGATGCCACTTTACCAAGTCTCCTCTCCTCATGTCTCTTTTATTTAGGCCTTTGTGAAACTTATGCTTCACGTTGTTATGTCTCTACCTATATCTATATGGGAGGAGGTCTAGAAGATGGTCCTAGTAGTAAATGATATCACCTAGGCTCCATATTTGATTGATACTTAGTTTGTTTCTACTCTCTCAACAACCTAGCCTTTGACTTAATGTTGAGTTTTTTCAATCTTGCTAACACCTCTGTGAAGGAGGATGCTCTAGTACATAAGTGGTCATAGACACCAGGGTGATGATCATAAGTCATGTTGATATTCTTGGCCTTCTAATGTTTTTTAACCTTTTTATTAGGGTCCCAATGTCTAAATTCATAAATTTATAGATTGAAGGAGGTCTTGTGCATGGAAATAGTCTTTACATTGTCCCAATTTTGAAAGACAATCCTATTGATGGTTAAGGGAAAGGATTGGAGCAATCCCTTCCTTTTTCTTTTACATATACCATCTATGCCATGGAATAGTTGGTATACCACTTCTTGATCTGACAAATTTGTGGGTATATGAACTAGTAACCTAAGGGGTTGGATCAGAGTTCCTTCTATCTAAATTATAGTGCAATCTAGATATAGACAAATGTCCCTAATGATCTCAACATACTTATTGATCAAAGGACTAACCCTCATCATTGGGATCCCTGTAATGGCCTCAACTAAGGTTGAATAAAAATAGTCATAGATGAATTAAATATGGTCCCTATACTTGAAAATATGCAATTTGGAATAATAGTGGGAAACTATTTATCTCTCATTAGGTGACCATTGTTTAATGTTAGGGATTTTGGTTATGGCTATCAGGGCATCCAAAAGGTAAGAAATCATGTAGAAATGGTTGTTGGTCTTCTTCTTTATTGGAGAGAATAGTTGTTTCAATTAAATATTGATCATCTCTCTAAGAGGGGGAGTAAGTCCTTTCTCAACCATGAAATACACAAAAGGGACCCAAATTTTGTTGATATAGGTGGTGGAGGGGCTTCCAAATAGTTTATTCAATAAATTCTTAATCATCATAATAATAGCCATAAATTGGGTGATTGGGGTCCTTCCATTGAGGTTAGATATTACTTAGGTTCCCTAATATAATAATGGGGTAAGGATGGTTTTCAAGTCATTCTTATTGGACCATTTTCTGATTGTGGGAAAATCCATCCAAAGCTTGGGTAGTTTTTAGTAATTTTTGAAGGTAAAAGGGGGAACATAATAACCATTTTAATTTATTTTCATATACTATCATATTTGGTTCAATTTTACAATCTTTAAAAATAGGAACAATAACATCGATATAATGTAATACATATGGCTTTAGTTCCACATAGTGAAGACTCATCGTTTAAATGGTGATTAGGTCATAATATCTCTGACTGATTGATGCAACCTTTTAGTCCTCTCTTGTAATGGTTGGAATATCCTCAATGGTACCAAAAATCTTGGACCATTTGTGATCTCCTATGTTCAAGGATACCAAATAAAATTTGGCATATTTGAAGATGCCCCCTTCTAAATATGTGGTCTGATAGAGTTCTATGTCCTATCTATATTGTTTTCAAGTCACCATGACTGTGAATTTATTAAAATTACTCACAATGGTCTATAGTTCACCTCTAGATCAGTTTACACTTACTCAAATGGAAATTTTTCTCTCTTAGGCTCAATTTTGGTTTCTCTAGGATCAAATTAGGGCTTTTGGAGATGCTAGGTGTTTTATACAAGTCTTTTCCAAGATTTAATGGATATGGATATTTTACTTGAGTGAGTTTATGCATTAGATTTGATTTGGACCTTGGCATCTGTACCTTTGCTTTTTTGATCCCACAAAATCTCTAGTTTTATCATTTTCTACCTATGTGGTATTGTCATGGCATCTACATGGCACTTTTCATGATATATTATTCATTAATGTTTTAAAACATGACTATTACTATTTAAAATATACCTTTTATTTCACACCATCATATCTTGTTACATGAATTAATACAACTCATTGATCTTGATCCCAAGGTTTAAACACCATTAGCTACCTTTACCATGTTTTCTTTATTATGACAAGTGTCATTACCATGGGTCTCCTATAATTTGTTTAAAATTCCATCCTCACCTGGCTCCATTTGATAAACTTTAATTGGTTAGATGTAGGCCATCGATTATGATCTATGGAATGGACTATCATTAGCTTCTCATTATTCTTTGGTCTTGACCATGACACTTGTCACCTTTTCACCATCCCAGAGGTTTTGTTGAAACATTGGCTCAACCTCACTCTATTAGATCAATCTTGTCCATGTGAACGTGAGTCATAGATCCTACAAAGAAGCACAATGTTTAAGTTAGTCTTGGGACATATAAATAACTTAGCCTAAATACTTTAGACTATGGTTTTATTTTGTGTTAATAGACACAAAATGAACCTTAGGCTAAAATATTTAATTTAGAATTGGATCATAGTAAAAAGGGGACCCAAAATAATAAAAGGGACTTAATCTAAGGTTTTATCATATTAATAAACATGATAAAACTTAAGGGTAAAAACTTTAGGTTATATCTTATAACAATAGGACCCTGCATTAGTTATATCAAGCCAATAAAATAGACTAGATGACCATGGGACATATATAGACCAAGCATAAGATTTTAGACTAAGGTTTGGCCAAATGTTTAAAAACATGACTAAAACTTATGTTGAAATTTAAGCTAAGTCCATGGTGTTTATGAAAATTTAAACTTAATTAGAAAGTTCTCAAGTCAAAACATGGATTCAAATAGATCTAATTAATCTATGATGTGTCAAAAAGCTAATGAAATATCAATTTTAACATTGAAGTACATAACCCCAAGCATGTTTATTATCCAAATGAGATTGGTTCTTGAGATCCAATTTTTATGGTCTCACAGATGTCAATGACAGTCTCGTGGATGTTAATTTATAGTCATGAGAACATCAAATTTAAGCTCACATAATTAACTATAGGTGCTAAAATTTGACTATATTATAAACATCAATGATAGACTTATATAAATTAATTGATGGTCATAATAATGTAAAATTAAAGCTCATGAAGTATAACATAGGTACACATCATTCAATTGATCTCACCTAAGTGAACGTGGTCATCAATTATGATCTAGTGAGTTGGATGTCATCAGATCTTATAGTTATAAAGGGGTTAAGTGAGCTCAGGACCAATTAGAATTTAAACCAAAGTATAACATAGGTACTTAAAACATAATAAAGTGAAGACCCTTTAAATAATTAAATTCATAACATGAGTTTTATCCTAAAGTTTCATTATATTGATATATACAATAAAAACCTTAGGGTAAAACTTAGGCTAATTCTACGTTATAATAAAAAGGGAACCATTTAGATCCATGACGATCTTGTTCCATTGGATCATTGAATTCCACTCAAACGTGGGTTATTGATCAAAATCTAAGTGATCAAGTAGGATTGGTCTTGTGAGCTAAAGTCTTAGGCATATTGGGCTTATCTCATTTCATTTGATCAACTTTGCCCAATTAAATGCAAGTTGTTGATCCTGTAAGGATGTCGATGATTTAAGTCAAGGATCAAAGACACATAAGACTTAGGATAAAGCCTTAAGACTAAGGTATTGTTTGTGTTAATAAACACAAATGGGGCCTTAGGACTAAGACATTAATCTAAGTTGATAACATATGAAAAGGACCCTATATATAAAATGTTAGACCATATAAAAATAAAAGGGGACAAAGGGTTCAAGATATAAAAGAGACCAAGTATATAATTTTTAATGCTAAGATTTGGTTATGTTTAAAACACACCCAAGCCTTAGTATAAAAATTAAACTTATGTCTATGGCAATTTTAAAGTGTTCCCACCAATTTTTTGAATTTGATCCAATAAAACCTGTGCTAGGGTTTCCTATCAGAGGGGTTCTAGAAGCTACAACTTGAAACAAGAAGATCCATTGTTATCAATATTAGGTAGATTTAAAAAAAAAATTGTCATGTCCCCTTTTTCATGGACATTGACAGGCTTGATGATTAGCCTATTATGCGACCTTCGTAGGCTGATTGGATGGATAGAGGGTCATGATGGAGATTGGCTTGGCTTTGATTTACAGAATTCCTATAGTTGGCTCTCATTCAGGTTATTTCAGACACATTAGGCCTGAGCTCCTATTATTTAGGGATATTTGACATACAATGAAGCACCCTTGTTTTGATATGGTCATGTGTAGAATCACTCCCTAGTTCACCAGCTTTAGACGGTTCGAGGATCCGACATGTATTGAGGGAGATATTAATATTTGATTGATTTAATCAAATATTAATTATTTGGTCTAATTTTAAATTAGATATTAATTAATTAATTATTTGATCTAATTTTAAATTAGATATTAATTAATTATTAATTAATTAGTCTAATTTTAAGACCCAAGTTCTAATTTGAGGAATTCTAATTTTAGAAGCCCAAGTTCTAATTTGAGGAATTCTAATTTTAGAACCCCAAGTTCTAATTTGAGGAAATCTAATTTTAGCAAGCACACCTTTGGAAGGGTATAAGAGTTTCTCATGGGAGAGAGTTTGGATGTATGAATTGATTATTGAAATTGGAGAAATTCTTCTGTGAAGACTGAGCCAAGGGTTCCAAGATTCCATTTGCAGTGGAGAACGTTAACTCTTCATTGTGTGCAATTTAGAGGTTGTGAAAGATCAGCCGATCTATTGCCAAATTGAGAGATAGCTTCATCCAGAAGTTATCACAGAGGTACAGATTTGAGAGATAGCTTCATCCAGAAGTTATCACAGAATTTCAGGGTTGAGAGATAACTTCACACAGAAGTTCTTACAGATATTTCAGGTATTTATCTTTATTTAGTTTTGATCCAATAAATTATACAGATAGAGGTATTCTATATTAGAATAGTATATCTTCAGATCAGGTGGTTCAGCAGTCAGGGGTTAAGAACAGACAGGTTGGCAGCCATACTAAGTCTGTATAGGTCTGTACAGAATCCCGCAGATATCGACACTGGCAGACAGAGATCCCCAGTGACCGACATCGGCCGTCTGAGGACCGACGTCGGCAGATAAGGACCCATAGAGACCGACGTCGGTAGTATATCGACCGATGCCAGCGACTGTGTGTGTCGACACAGCAGGCTGAGACTTCCAAAATTGCAAGTTTATTCCCAGTTTGCATAATTTCAGGGTTTTAAGACCATATCTATAATATTCTTTGATTTGCATAAGAAAGGACATCTATTGTAATCAGCTTGATGAATGATAAGATCTGTGATTTGTTTATGCATGTTTTAATCTATTCTGCAAATTATATCTTGTTCAGAGCTTTATGAGTTTATATATTCCCTGTTTGAAGGGGATATTACAGTTATTCAGATCTTGTGCAGAAAAAAGGAGCCCCTAAGTAAGGGACATCACAGTGGTATCAGAGCTTTGGTCTTTGGTATCATAGTTTTGTGTCTTTCATATATCTCTATTGGTAGGGGATATTACAGTGGTATCAGAGCCAAATTCCTACCATCCTGTTGGGCACATCAGAGCTAATGTCTTGCCACCCTGTTGGGTAGTTTGGGTAGATTGAATCAGCAAAGTATCGTAATGACTTCATATACTCAGAGACAGTGGGACAATGATATGAAGAAGCTGGAACTAAGTTTGAAGAGGTTGAATGAATCTCTTTCATATCCTACATCCAGAAACAAACCTGCACGGTATATGACAGTGAATGAGGAGTGGGAGTTAGTACCACCTCGAGTTCAGAAGTTGTTGCCTTTTGATCGCTTTGTTAAGCTAAGGAGAGAGCACTATAGATCACTTCGACGAGAGAGCAACATGTCTTATGATTATTATGATTATTATGAGATAGGAGATAGTGAAGATGAGGATGAGTTAGATGCTTGCACTCAGAGTGTAGAGGTGTGTTCAGATGTTAGTGCACTGAGGGTCGATGATCTCTCAGCTATGGCAGAGATTGTAGAAGAGTCCCAGGATCCTATTATTGCAGATGACACTCAGGAGAATACAGTGGATAGTTTTGAGGACTTAGTTTCACCAGTTGTTTCTTTCGGTATGGAAGAGTTAGACAGTGATGCTACAGTTGTTGATACTCCGCATGTTGATATGAGCTTTGGAGTTGATTCACAGAGTATGGATGGTAGTATTACAACGGTCAGTGATTCTGAGTCTATTCGTTTAGACCATGCATCAGAGGAGGAGTGTGGGAGACAATCTAGCCAGTGCCATCATGTGTCTAATCATCTGAGAGTTAGTGAGTGAGACATTGCCACCACTTGTAAGCATTTCGATGATGCTCGTCAGTTGTTAGTAGTTTATGGATGGGGTTCTCCTACTAGCATCGAGTAGGGAGGCAGTTATTTATCCTTGACAGAAATCCACTCTTTATGGGAGGCTATCCAGATTCTGAGACAGGACTATATGCAGTTGGTCACTGACAGAGATTATCTTATAGAGTGGGGCAGCACAGCATATGATGCATTGTTGGTCAAGGAAGATAAGGTGAGTGAGCTTACTCAGTAGCTAGAGTTGACTTTTGAGATTCTTGAGACTACACAGTTAGCTTATGAGGAGTCACAATTTCAAACCATGGAGTTAGAGCATTTACGGTCTTCACCAGCCCCAGACTAGAGGTTAGTACATTAGTGTTGTTGGTGAGTACGTTCCTATAGTTGTAGCTAAGGAACATGTTGTTGAGGCTGACACACCGGTTCAGGATTTGGGAGTACCTGGTTCTGATGAGTTTGGGATACCTCTCCAGATTGATTCTTCTCACACAGATGACAGTGTGGTCCAGTTGGTTGTGCCACCTTTACAGAGAGATCAGTTGTGGTGTGTGGGGGAGTACGTTGATGCTTCCACATATAATTTTTACTGCACGGAGTCATTCATGGAGTATTTGCTGGTAGTGTAGGTGTTCATCTGGATTCGCATAGGGTGACAGAAGGTGTTATCATCCAAGGTACTGGTGATATTAGCAGATTAGGTGGGGAGATTATAGGGATCCTATCTACTATGCTACCTCACAAGGATTTTGAGGTGGGGTATGCTCATTATTCTTCTTTTGACCCAGAGAGAGAAGATTTGATTTCACACAGGTGTAGATCGGCTCCAATTTTTTACCATCCATTATGGGATGGATTGGCACCATCTCTTGCAGATGGAATTGGCAGTTTGAGTTGTCCATTCTACTTGGGTTATGATGCTTCGAGAGTTTGGTTCTCATGTGTTCTTGACTATGGCAGTTGTGCTCTTAGAGTTTGGTTGAGTTGCATTCACCAATTTGATTATGGGTTCCTCTTTGTTCTACTTCTGTTGATGTTGCAGGTACTTGCATTGATTCATAGCAGTGCAGAACATAACTACATTTGGGATCCAGGTGGATCGAGTAGTTCATTGTTTCGAGATTGCTTGGGGACAAGCAATTTTTGGAGGGGCGGATTGTCATGTCCCCTTTTTCATGGACATTGACAGGCTTGATGATTAGCCTATTATGCGACCTTCGTAGGTTGATTGGATGGATAGAGGGTCATATGGAGATTGGCTTGGCTTTGATTTACAGAATTCCTATAGTTGGCTCTCATTCAGGTTATTTCAGACACATTAGGCCTGAGCTCCTATTATTTAGGGATATTTGACATACAATGAAGCACCCTTGTTTTGATATGGTCATGTGCAGAATCACTCCCTAGTTCACCAGCTTCAGACGGTTCGAGGATCTGACATGTATTGAGGGAGATACAAATATTAATTATTTGGTCTAATTTTAAATTAGATATTAATTAATTAATTATTTGGTCTAATTTTAAATTAGATATTAATTAATTATTAATTAATTAGTCTAATTTTAAGACCCAAGTTCTAATTTGAGGAATTCTAATTTTAGAAGCCCAAGTTCTAATTTGAGGAATTCTAATTTTAGAACCCCAAGTTCTAATTTGAGGAAATCTAATTTTAGCAAGCACACCTTTGGAAGGGTATAAGAGTTTCTCATGGGAGAGAGTTTGGATGTATGAATTGATTATTGAAATTGGAGAAATTCTTCTGTGAAGACTGAGCCAAGGGTTCCAAGATTCCATTTGCAGTGGAGAACGTTAACTCTTCATTGTGTGCAATTCAGAGGTTGTGAAAGATCAGCCGATCTATTGCCAAATTGAGAGATAGCTTCATCCAGAAGTTATCACAGAGGTACAGATTTGAGAATAGCTTCATCCAGAAGTTATCACAGAATTTCAGGGTTGAGAGATAACTTCACACAGAAGTTATTACAGATATTTCAGGTATTTATCTTTATTTAGTTTTGATCCAATAAATTATACAGATAGAGGTATTCTGTATTAGAATAGTATATCTTCAGATCAGGTGGTTCAGCAATCAGGGGTTAAGAACAGACAGGTTGGCAGCCGTACTAAGTCCGTATAGGTCTGTATAGAATCCTGCAGATACCGACATTGGCAGACAGAGATCCCCAGTGACCGACATCGGCCGTCTGAGGACCGACGTCGGCAGATAAGGACCCGCAGAGACCGACGTCGGTAGTATATCGACCGACGCCGGTGACTGTTGTGTCGACACAGCAGGCTGAGACTTCCAGAATAAGTTTATTCCCAGTTTGCATAATTTCAGGGTTTTAAGACCATATCTATAATATTCTTTGATTTGCATAAGAAAGGACATCTATTGTAATCAGCTTGATGAATGAAAGATCTGTGATTTGTTTATGCATGTTTTAATCTATTCTGCAAATTGTATCTTGTTCAGAGCTTTATGAGTTTATATATTCCCTGTTTGAAGGGGATATTACAGTTATTCAGATCTTGTGCAGAAAAAAGGAGCCCCTAAGTAAGGGACATCACAGTGGTATCAGAGCTTTGGTCTTTGGTATCATAGTTTTGTGTCTTTCATATATCTCTATTGGTAGGGGATATTACAAAAATCATGAGAAAAAGTAAGCCAACCCAATCAGGTGAAGAGGATCCTCAAATACATATAATGTGCAAACATAGTAATGAGGTTCTGATCAAATAGATTTTCAATTTTAAAGTATAAATTTGCACAAGTTGATATAAGGGTATCCAATTTTTAGAAATGGGGGTATGTTGACCTCAACATAAGTAATCTATTTATTTGTTTAAACTAGAGTCTTTAAAGCATAACATATTGCTATGTTCCCCCTAGAAGTCACCATTTGTTGGAGTAAATACACCCCCATTTCTAAAAATGGGGACCCTTGTATCAAATTATGCAAATTTTTACCTTAAAATTGAAAGTTCACTTAATTAGTGTCACTAGCATGTTTGTACATCATTTTAATTTGGAGATCACCCACACATGGTATGTTTAACCCATTTTTCATAATTTTGGTTTGACCTTGTCTAAGTTTACTAACATTTGTTCTTCATATTTTAGGTTACAGGTTTGATAAAGCCCTTCTTGAATGAGTTATATCTAAATTTTATGGTTTAATAATAATTTGGCCTTTTACTAGCCTTTGATCTGTATAAAGTCAAGTTAAATCCATATATAAAAGTTCTTGAAACCCTTGTTCAAGAAACCCTAACATAGGTTCTTTTGAACCAAATTCAAAATTGGTGGGAACAAATTATGTAGGAACACTTTAAATATGCTATGAACTTAGTATAATGTTTACACTAAGGCTTAGTCATGTTTTTGAAATGACCAAACCTTAGTCTAAAATTATATGCTAGGTCTCCCTTATGTCCCAAGTCCCCTCATCCCATTTTATCTTAATCAGGGTCTAACTTTATCATATGTATGGTCCCCTTATTACAAACTTATGCTAAAATCTTAATCCCAAAGTCTTGTTCATATTTATTAATAAAAATGAGACTGTAGCCTTAAGACTTTATCCTAAGTTTCATATATCTATGAGTCCTAACTTAAACATTGTACATGTTCACAAGATCAATGCCCTGTGTTTAATTACATAAAGTTAATAGAATGGTACAAGATGGGCCCAATGAGCTAAGGATTCTAATCCATGGAACCAATCTTGATTGACCCCACAGATCGAGATTGATGATCTGTATTCATGTAGATGTTGAGATCCAATGGCATGAGATCAAAAGGGGTCCCCTTTTATTACAACATAGTCTAATCCTAAGTTTTTACCTAAAGGTTTAATTGTATTTATCAATATAGTAAAACCTTAGGATAAAACCTTATATCGTGACTTTTATTCATAGAGTCCTTTTATCATGTTGTAAAATTATCTTAGACTAAAGTTTATTTGTATTTATTAATATGTTAAAACATTATTCTAAGACTTTGGTCTAAGAGCATATATATTCCTAGGTTTACATAATATTTTTTAACTGCAAGAACCAATCATGTTTGACTACTCAATCATGATTTATGGGCCATATTCACTTGGGTAGGATTAATCTAACGAAGTGAAATCGATGGTTGAAAAGTTAAGAAATGGACTCCAGTTTAAACATAAAGAACCTTTTGAAGATTAATGATACATGTTATAGTGTACACATCCAAATTAACGGAGCATATCAAGCCAAGAATCTTTAATGAAGATCCATGTTTATGTGAGGTTGCCATGTGGTAAAAGAACATGAGCTAACAAAAATGACAAGGTACATAGTTTAGAAGGCCTAAAAGACTTCCAAGTGGCATAACCTTAGGTCCTACTACACATTAAAGACAAATCACCTTGTAGAGATCAATAACTTGCATTGATTTGTACCCACTAGATCTAACACTATAAAATCATTGAATAATTTACAATAGAGCTCGATAGGCATATGGGATTACCAAATAGTGCAGCCTCAGGGCCAAATCGATATTATAACCAATGGCATGTAAATATCAAGATTAAAATCAATGAGAAACATTGATGTGCAAGGGGATTTGATGGTGCAAGGTAAAAGCAGATATTAAAGGGCAATAATCATGTTTTTTTAAACATTAATGAGTAGCTTGCTATGAAAATGCCACATAAGTTCCATAATGATGCCACATCAATAAAAATTGATAAATTTGAAGATATTATGAGCATAAAAAAGATAAAGGTATAAATTATGGTCCAAAAGAAATATAAGGCATAAAAACTCACTTAAGTGCAAATAGCCATCGCTATTAAAGCTAAAAAAAGACCTGCAAAAAAGCCTTAATGAATACAAAAGCCCTAATTTAGTCTCAAATTGATCATAGTCAATCTTGAGAGCCAAATTATCATCTAAGAAAGTACAAATTGATCCAAAGGTGAATTATAGACCACTAGTGAGAAATTTTTCAAACTCATAGTCATAGAGGCCCAAAAATAATAATATATAGATCTCTATTTGACCATAGATTTAGAAGGTAGACTCTTCAAAGACATGAAATTTAACTTTGTAGATTTGAACATGGGAGATAACCATTGGTCCAAACTTTTCTAGACCATTGAGGAGCTTCCAACCATCATGGGGGAGTTATTTGAACCAAATTACTTTGTAAACTCTGATTAGTTAATATAAACAAGGAATTCTACAAATATTATCCAGTATTTGCTTGTGTGAATGCTATATGGTTTCTCTCTCGGTTGTTTGGTTTCACTTTTAGATTTGAATGGTTCCTATGGATTTTGGATGTGTATATTAAATGAAAAATTTCTAATTTATGCCAATGCTAGATTATTTTAAAGTTCTTAGAGTTATTTTGTTTGCAACACTTCTTCTACATTTGGGCTAATAATGTATGCTTATAGGAAGGAATATTTAAAGTGAGCTTGGTTCCTATTTGCATTATTTCATACCTTACTTAGAAGCTTGCATGATGTATGTTGTGATTTGGGCTTAATATATTTCACTTCATACATTGGTTAAATGCATGTTCAGATGATATTTGAACTTTATCATAATGTCTATAGTAAAGACCAACAACATCCTTATTTTCTACCCTACCCTTATTTTTGATTCTTTTTTAACCAGATCACCTTGATTTAATTTACATTATAAATATCCATCTTAGATTAGTTATTAATCATAATTCACCATTATTATCATAGATGCTTCATACTTTGCATACATATATTATTTGGCCACGGTGGCTCCCAACCACCAAACTAATATAAATATTATGAAATAGTCACTTGTTTTACCTCTATTCCACCAATAGATAAAAATATTATCATAGCTCATAACTCATACACTAAATTCATAGAATTCTAAAATGAAAAGTGTTTCTTAAACACTCTAGGCACCTATGGTACACATTTAGGATTCAATAAGTTCCTGAATGGCATTCTCTTTAGAATCAAAATTAGTAATAACTTACTCTTCTTGAATTAGGAGAGCAAACAAAATGGTAAGGTCAGGGATATCTTACTCAATTTGATATTTATAATTCAAAATTGAATGAAATTTTAAAAATTTTCATGAATATTTAATTAAATGATAAAATAAATTAGTTGATCCTAAATCAAATTATAGTTAAAACCATCTAAATAAGTTTTAATGTTTTAAATTTTAGCAAAAAAAATCATAACCTTTTCATCACCTTTCATAGGTGTAGTTAGTAATTTGAGGATTAACTTAAGAATTTTTGAGAGATGAGTGCCCACATGCATGGATTCAAGGAGTTTTCAAGAATCACTATGAGACTCTTTATTTCCAATGTGGATAAGGAATTCAGCCTTAACAATCTGTAAGATCATGGACATGGCTTCTTACAATTTTTGTTGAAATGCATTGGTAAGCTTAGGGGTCACATATCATCTAGAAGGGGATTTTCCCATCCCAAAAACAACATTACATAAATTTCAAGCCATAAATTCTATTTTAATGTGTATTTTCCAAATATTATAGTCATTTTTATTAAGCATTTGTGATTTATCTAAAATAAAATTAGGTAAAGCCATAACTTCCCTTTAAAAAAGATAGTAAATAAATGCTTAAAATGAATCCATTTTAGTGTGAATATTAACTTTATTTTAAAGTAAAAAATATATTTCAAGTGTAAACATACAATAATTATTCAATTTAATTCTATATAAAATAAATAAATTACAAATGATTGTGACAAAATAAGGTGTTGTGTCACAAAAATACACTAGTGTAAGCACAACTGTTAAAATAATATTTTAATGAGTTTTTGAATTATTTTTAAAAATAAAGTGAATCACACATTAAAATATACTTAATTACACATTTTATATGCTAAATCATGTAGAAAATTAAATTAGAGTTGCACTAAACTAGGTGTCTAAAGAGTCGTACTCAGAATAACTACCTAAACACTATTATTAAAAAAGTTGTAAAATTAATAATATGAGGTTTAGAAACACAAAATAGACCATGTAGATGTGTCCATAAGGTGATAAAACCTAGGGATTGAGTAGTTATAAGATTATGATTGATAAAATATCTACTACGTCGAAAGTCAAAACAAGTTTGTCAAGTCAATTAGGGTTTTGAACTCGTGAAACTTGGCATGTAAACCACAAAATATTCTCTAATTACTATTTTCACCAAAAAATAAAAGAGGTTAAGTGATTTTAAATCTTGACCTATTATTTACAATTTTTTACCAAAATAAAGTTAACCCTTATATACTAAACTAGTTGGAAATATATAAGCACACTATTATATTTAGACCTTATTTAAATGATTTTTATTTTAAAAAATAAAAATAAAAAATAATTAACACATGCATGTAGAAAAAATATTCCCAAGAAAAAATTACTATTTGGGTAAAAGCAAAAATTAAGGTGGGGTACACCTTATTTTCATGGAAAATATGACTTAAAAAAAAAAAATTACTTTTAAAATATTTTTATCAAACTATATAGCCAACAAACTTACTTGTAGCTACAATGGAGCTTCATGGAGATATCAACAGGTAACTTCTCCCTCTACATACCTCAATTTTCCTTTTAATTTTGTCATCCCTCCCATTTTAACAAGATAAAGCCAACTGAACCTTCAAAATCAAGTTTTTTGCTCAGAATTTAATTCAATTTTTTAGTTTGCAAAGGGGCATCATAGAGGAGAGATAAAATTACAATAGTTTAAATTTTCCTTCTCACTGTCTAAAATTTTTCAAGCATCCTTAAAATTCATAAAATAAGTATTTAAAACAACCAAAATTAGTTTTCATGCAACAAATCATGGTTTCTCATTTTTTTCTTCCTTCAAGGGTGTACATGGGTAGTAATGGCATCCCTAGTGGAGATACAAATTATGAATAGGATGAACCAATACTTATTAGGATGTAAAAATTTGAAAGAGGCTTAAAACTACAAAACTAAACATATAGAACCTTTAAAAATAATTTTAGACCCACAAATATGATTTTTGATTTTTTCTTCAATGCCACAGGGTCGTACTACCATGCCTAGGCAAATAAATCTTCAAAAAAATTAGTTGTATTTTTTTTAAAGGATATTTAGACTACTTGAATGATGTTTGGATTTAAGATCTAAGTCTCCAACAATGTTTAATTGAACATCCACTAGGGCTAAACCAAAAATATCCATTTACCAAGTCATTCTAGTGTCATACAGGCTTGAAAGAATAAATTATATTTAAATTTTAATATTAAAATTCAATATAAATTACTTGCCAATTAAATCCACCCTGCTTGCTTTGATTCCATGATATAATTTATAAATCAATGTACATCCACATGATAAGATATAGAGTGAATTTTAATAAGCAGAGCATAATAAAATAAACACACATATCAATGAATTATTACACAAAGATTCAACATGGGAAAACCTCTCAGAGGTAAAAAAAAATTACAATGATTAATTATTTAATAATTGAGAAAATCATCTATACCTAATACAAGTTCTTCGACCTCTCACTTCTTCTTAGAAAAAAATTCACAAAAATTTTCAAGATTGAATATGATTAATATTTTATATTCACGGGTTAGTTCATAATAGGGGTAAAACTTTGTTTGTAAAGAAAAACCAAGGGACATGACCATTGTAAAATTAACAAGTCCATCCATCTTGATAAAATAATTTAATTAAGATTTGGTAATAATTAAATAATGATAACTCTATTATTTATTATCATGAAGTTTTCACCTCATGTTAATAAATAATATATTATTGTTTATTTAATTAATAACAAGGTTAAGGGTCAATTAAGCCCACTTAGAATTAAATGTTCTAACATTTCAATGATGTAGACCATAATATTGGTTAGACTTATTAGACCATACCTTGACCTTCATTGATACATATTTATTGTACTATAACCTTTTTCATAGATTCATTCATATATATTTCATGCATTCCACATGCTTCCTATCTATATTTTTATTATCTTGTAGATTTGGCACCTTGGCACTTTCCTTCCCTTACATTAAAATTCTTCTAGCCACTTGGTTTATGTTGTTTGATATATTACATTGTCCCTATTCCCTTTGATTTTTTTATCATATTTTAAGCACTTACATCATATTTTTAATGATGATAACATATATATTGATACCTCTTATCCTATCATTCATTGAGTTTTGAGGGAATTTGTAGGTTTCCTAGAATCCTCTTCATCTATTTCCTCTTGTTTATGGCCTTTGGCTTCTATTTTTTATTATTTTATCCTTGCTTATATGTACCCTATGCCTTCTCATATTCTTTGTCTATCTTATTCTACATTTTTTTAAAATTCAAAAACTTTATATATATATATATAAAATTGTATCTTTGGTTATATCCATACACATGCTCCTCATGCAATTTTTAAGTAGTTTATATACATATATGCATGATGTATATGATACATATATATATATTAAAATGTCTTGTTACAACATGGATAACACCCTAGGGGACATAATCTAATTATTTACATGCATATGGATATGTTTTTAATAACCATACATGTGCTCCTCATTGTATTTATTTAAGTGGATGATATATAGATATACATTATGCATATGATACTAGTTCATTCAAATGTCTTCCAGATACATGGATAACACCCTTGGGGACATAATTGCCTTGTTGACATGAACATGCTAGGGGAATATTCATAACATAAAATGATCATAGTGATATTTTTCCTTAATTTTTGTTTATCATCTTAATATACTTTACATAGACTATACATATTTTTCTAGTACCTAAATCTTGTGTCACACACACACACACACACGCGCGCGCGCGTACACACACACACACACACACACACACACACACACACACACACACACACACACACACACACACACACACACACACACACACACACACACACACACACACACACACACACACACACACAAAAACACACACACACACACACACACACACACACACACACAGATTAAATATAATATGATTGGTTAAATTGAGTATCATGTGTGAGTGATTATTTATATGTCCATTTGTATTATTTTTTTTGTGTCCTTTTCCATAGAGGATAGCATTGTTTTAATTTATTGTGAGTCCCATTATTTCATGTTATCATACTAGATTATGTGATACTAGCCTCAGTATCATTGATTGTTATATCCTTTTTTTTTCCATGATGTTTGTCGTGCCTCTTATTATATTATGTTTGGTGTCATGATTTCCATGGTTTATACCATGTAACTATGGGATAATGCTACTTATGGATGTTTCTTGTTCCTATATCTATACTTACTAGGGTATTTTTTCCTACATTTATGTCATACTAATTATACCTATCTTACTTTTCCATAGATAAAATTCTACCAATGCATTGAGCATTGCATGATATTATCTTTACTATGACATAAGACATTTTGGCATGAATAGTTCTATATCTAACTTACTATGGAGGTTTTAATGTAATATTTTACAATAGTTACATAGGTTTTATGGAAATTTCAAATTGCTATCGAATATTTTCAATTTTATTACATAGATTTTGTAACTATTTTTGTTTTGATATGAGTGATTACATGCATAAGTTATTCAATATCTCACCTCATGAGGGGGGCATATATCAAGACATTTTCAAGAATTATTGATAAAAAATAAATAAGAAAACTTTTCATGAGTATTTTTAGATATTTTTCTCCTAAGTGAAAATCACTCATGGGTATTTTTAGTCTACCATGGTGTGAAGGTTATTAAGACATAATTAGGGTTATATGAATATCAACTTTATTTATTTCCTTGACTAGGAAGTGGATTAGGTTAAAAAAACTCCTATGAAATTTTTGGCTAAGATTAAAAAGTTGTTATAAAATTTAATAATCAAAATAATCAAAATAATCAAAATAGAAGTTATGATTCAAATTTCAAAGTTCAAGTTTCTTAATACAATGTTGACTAGTTTCGAAAAATGGTAATTATTTTTAGGTGTGTCGACAAATTTAGTGTGGATGGATCTTATCTTGAGAATAATTGATTACTTTCAATATTAGCTGAAGGTTTATGCTTAAATTATTTATATTCATATACTTTTATGCATGCATGAATTCACTCACATATGCACATAAAATTAGGGGCATTATGTAGACACCTAATTTTGGTCAAAGACCATTTTACAAAGTGTTTTTCCAATGTTTTTTTTATGTTTGTCATACTTGTGTATAATTTATTTTTTCTATGAATTAACCTACCCTAAAATATAACTCATTTTTTACTAAGCCTTCCAATACATATTTTAATTTTATAAATATATTAATTATTATCCTAAAGCCTATTTACACACATCCCTATGTTACTAATTATATGTTGTTTTAAAAAAATTCATAGGATGGGGTAATATGTATTATTTATCCTACCTTGGGTGGGACAATGGGCTGGTTAATCCTATCTTTCATCATTTTTTGGTCCTTATTCCTTTTGTTAAGCTTCATATGCATTACTTATAGAATATTAATATTTTCTAAGTTGGCCAAAGTTTGAATCATGTTTTAGGCCATCCTATTTGTATGAAGTAAATCCAAGCAATTATCCATATGCATGAGATAGATAGAGATAAATTTAAAAGAGAGGAATCAATTGTCTATTATTTCTACTCTATAATTCAATTTAATGCTAACCCTTGCAATATATTTTGTTACACTTATGATGGAGTCATCTTTATATATCAACCTCTTGTAATAAAATAAGGTTAAAGTGTATTAAATTTAGTTTCATATTCACATCTAATAATACGAGGTTAAAACCCTTTGCTCAATATTTAATTCACACTATAAAAAATTACATTGAATTTCTATGTGTAGGATTTGTAGTTACAACTAAAATAGTGGTTTCCCAACCCATAACATTTTTTCATTGTGAGTTAATGGTAAGCCAGGTTACATAAGGAAGAATGCATTTCTATCCACCAAATAATATAAGTGTAGGTATAGTAAGGTACAACATGTAATGGTACATAGGCATAGAATAATTTAGAATTTTAAAGTTAGTGAAGGACATGATCAATGCAGAAAGATAGATACATTAATCAAACTAGTTAATCAAAGTACCATAACATGATTGATGCAAGTACTCATCCCATCTCTACATATTCAAAGCACCATATTTTAAATAGAGGTAAATATTGACCTACACAGTCTAGATACACTCTCTTAAATATATAAAACATTAGGTTGTGATCATTCCATCATTCGTTATCACATTTCAAGTTATATTATCAATTTCAGTAAGTGAATGGCAAACATGTATCAATGCAAGTTGTATTTTTTCACTTTATCTATAATAATAATAATAATTATTTAATTATCTAAATTATTAATCCATGTACAATAATTTTTTTAGTATAAAATTCTTGATGAAAAAAATAAAAGATTTTTGAAGGGATGTTTTGGTCTACACTTTTTGGTCTATCATAAAATGAATGAATAGGATCACAAATTGGAGCTAATATTATAAATGATTATATACAATATAAGTAAAAATTACATCCAATAAGAATATATTTATATTAAATGGTACAATGGAATGCCTCATTTCATTATGAAATAATCTAATGTCATTATAAAATATTTATTCAATAGGGTGAAAGTATTAAATATTTCACAATAAGGATAATTGATTTTCATGAGTTAATAAGTTTTAGAACTTCCCTTATTTAGATTATTTGGATGATTTGTGATTTAAATGGTCTCATTTATATTAATTTTCATGAAATGGTATTTTATTATTAGCATCTTGGTATTATTTTATTAAATCTTGTGCTTTAGTTTCAAAGATAATATTTTTGTGATTTTTTTTATAAATAATAATAAATTATAAAAATTTGAAATCCTTAATATTTTAACTAAATTACCATTAGATAAATGCTTTAAATAATTTATTTAATTACAAAATTATTAGTGTTTTATTTTGGAATGTCACCCAAGTGTTCAAAATTATGTACCATCTATGATGATAGGGGACTTAGGAAATTATGACCTAAATACAATAAATAATATTTGTGTAAGGCTAATAATGGGGTACAAAAGGAAATTACTTATGATGATTGATAAATTATGAGGATGTTTATAGTAACACACATGATATTTAACTCACATAAATTTTATAAAATGTTATAAATGATTAGAATAAGGTCTAAAGATAATGAAAAAGGTAATCTAGAAATATGACCTAGATTTGTTGAAGCAATCAAAATCAGGGATAAGGAAATGATGAAAAAAATGATTTGATAATAAAGGCATAGAGAAAAATGTCAAAATGACATAAAAGACCCACAAAAAACTTGAACACTTTCATATAATATGACAGAGGTCAAGACAAATTTAAATTTGTTCTAAAAATGGTAGAGGTGACTACAAATACTAGAGAGTTTACAAGTGCTTGTTTTAGTATCTCAAAGTAAAATAATCTCATATCTAAAAGGGTTCCTAAGAAAATGAGTATAATGAAATATTTTGAAGGGTGTAATGTGAATTTAAAGTTCACCAATAAGATCTTAATGTAATCCAATGATTCAAATTCATTAAATCATGATAAAAACATTACAACTATAATACTTATACCAAAATTAGGTGTCTGTAAAATTCCTGACTTTAATGTGTGTGTACATTAAATTAAAAAAACTAATGGATATTTTTTGTGTTTTATTCATCTCACTACCTATAGTTTATGCTTGAAGTTGTTTCTTGATATTAAAATGGTCTAAAATTTTAAAGGAGGAGATAAGTTACCTTTTATCAAAGTTTAGCTCCACAACCTAAAAAAAAAAAAAACCATGTCTCCTTGCTATCTAACAAATGTCTTTAATGCTACTAAGGAAAATATGAATACTCCAATTTCAACATATTGAATGTACCTAAAAGTAAACACAAATGCATAAAATTAGATTAATATGTTGTCAAATTGATAAAATGTAACCAAATGAAACAACTGAAAAACTTATTCAAGTTTGGAATGAGAGTCAACTCTCACATACTTTTTTTCTCATGTTCCCATATCTCTCTCCTTTCAAATATATCTCTTGATGGATGCTCATATGTGACTCAGTATGTTTGAAAGGACATTTTTTATCTTAATCCACCATAGGTCTTATTTTTGATTCACATATTTATAGTTAAAAGAGTATGTATCTTGGTGGTTTTATGTAAAATTTTTTCCACTTTTTTAATCCTTCACTATTCCATTCAGTTAATTTAGACTCATGAGGCATAAAGGTTCAATCATTTATGATTTATGATAGGGTCATTTTCAGATTTGGGTTTATGCTCATGGTTGTAATTTACTAGAAATATTGATTCTTTTAAGAGTCATAATATTGTGAGACTGTGGTTTTTTTGCTAGATATGGAATTATGTTTTCTTTTTAAGTCCTTGGATTCTCTCCATTGATGTTTCTAATATCTAATGTTTCACTCTAGGTAGACTTGGTAGAAATGGGATTCTTCACTTCATAATATATTTATCCTTGGTGGTCTCATGTGAGCTTGGTGAGATACCAATGTTTTATGTGGCCTTAAAGGACCCTGGGTCTATGGTACATTGTTTTGATCTAGGACTTTGGCATTTGGTGCCCAACTTTGTGATTTTGGTTGACCCTATTTTTATTTGTGGGTTTTACTCAAAACTTAGTGGCCTCAAGGCCAAGTATGGAATTTACCCATGAGACATTAGTATGATCTATTAAGGTTTTAGGGATTTTTCTTCTTGGGTAGAGCTTGAGGGTTCAAGTTGATCTCCTTGCTTTGGTTTTGTCCAATAAATCTCAAGGCATACTAAATCAATGTCTTTTAGTGATCTAGATTCATGTTTTTCATGGCTTTCCTTTTCTTATATCTTGGAATAATTCCTATAGGGATTAGAATTTTTAGGCCAAATAATGTTCAATATTTGGCCTATGTTTCAACTGAGTAAGACAAAGACTATATTGATGTAGAAAGAGTTTAAATTGTTGGATGGAAGGTTGGGCTTGTTTGACCATGAATTTTTTTAACTCTGAGGACCTTTCTGAATATCTCCATGTTGTTAGCTCTTATTTGAGTGATGGTTTGATAATGTTTCATTTACTACATCCCTTATTGTATTATGGTCTATGGTTGGGTATACCTTTTTGTTGATTATAATTATTTTCACTTCCAAGTTTATCTTTATGACTTAATAACATGTTTTGGGTTCATGTCAAAATTCTCAACTTATCCTTGTAAAAAAAATTAAAAAAATGAGCAAAGGAATGAATACACTTGGAAATATGTAAATACTATTGTCTTTGAAAAAAAACTAAATTTTCATGGGCCTCAATTTTCCCATCCATGTGATGAAATATATAAAAGTTATATCCTATTGATCCATGTAATGTGGAAAAATATTCTTCCTAGATAAATAAGTATACATTTTATAACTCTTTGTATCCACTTGACAACTTGTAACCACTTAAAATATATAACCATAAATAAATTAAGCTAGCCATATTCCCCCTTTTGAATGAGGGATGTTCCTACATATCACTCATATAAAATAAATGGATTAAACACAATATGTATCATAGATAGAATGTAAACACTATAAAAATATTGAAAGTACATTTATAAACACACACACACACACACACACACACACACACACACACACACACACACACACACACACACACACACACACACACACACACACACACACACACACACACACACACACACACACACACACACACACACACACACACACACACACACACACACAGATATATATATATAAAATGAAGGATATATGTCACCATAAAAGCTCATTGGTAACCCAACTCTAATATGAAAAAGCTAAATCAATACAAGTATGAGTGTGTAAAGAATAGTGGTAAGTAATATGCCTCAATTTAACTCTACAAGGAGGGACAAGTGATATTCCCTACTATACAAAGTAAAAGGACAAGTGGTATGCCTCACTATAAAAATATGCCCCTAGAAGGAAAAAATATCAAATTTAACTATTTAATAAAGTATGCCACAAAAGATGAATGCTAGGAACCATGATAACATAGGTACTGAGCATAGTATATCACAAATATTAATGTGCATGATATATATCATGACACCAAACATATAGTATCACACAATATAGTCAAATAATGTAAACATGAACAATAATGTAGCCACATAAATAAATTTAATCCATTGAATGAAATAAAATGATCTAATATAAATAAGAAATAAATCACACATAAATAACACCACTTGAAAACTAAAATATCATCTATAGATTGCATAATATAAGAGATGCTAAGAAATACACATGAGCAAAAGTATGCACATGAAATAAATATGATAAATCATGGGTAAAAGTGAGATCACACAATATACCAAGTATGTGTTAGCACTCCAGATTGCACCTTAGCTAAAAGGAGGAGTGTTCAAGTCCTACTTCCAAACCTAGAATAATATGGGAATGATCTTAACTTGTGGGTTGCATATATCTAGACCAGACCTCTAGAATTTTTTATGAGGCTAGCTTCTAAATTTTTTAGAATTTGGACCTTTATTTTTGAAACCTAAAATTGGTTAGGGTGAAAAGAGTTAAGAGATCACATAAAATGAAAAACTATTCTAAGCTGTGGTGATTCACCAAGAATTTATCAGACCCACTCATAAGCTTGGACTCTTTAACACACTAATGAATTATGAAATAAAATAATGCAATGCTTACTATGCTTATATGTAAATATTATTTTGTATAGAGGCCTATTTCATACACTCAGACTAGGGAACAATGATAATAAGGTCTTGTTAAAGACACTTAAGTTTGGTTATCTACTATATCTTTGAGATATCAATGCTAAGACACACTATATGACCTATAAAGAATATTTATAGCACCTAGGTTGAGTTTGGACATACAAAAGGAAGATGACATTCAAAAATTCATATTAAATAAACATAAAACACTAAATATAGATTATAAAAAATGATTACAAAAAACCTCTATTCACTACTCCAAGAGGTGTTAAATATAATTTTGATAGGGTCTAGTCGTACCAACCTAAGAGATCCAAAAGGATATATCGAAGGCTATACTTATAGTAGAAAGGAAGAAAAAGTGAGGGAATTTGGGCACTCAAAATTAGATCAAATGAATTCAAATCCATTTGAAATTTTTTTATAACTGCCTCTATAAATATGTTCATTTGGACCATTTGATTGATCTAGGTCACCTTAGTCCATTGCATCATTATAATATCTTCTTTATGATGCTCCATGGTGGTTGTAATAGTGATATAAAGTCACTTTCACTTTGTCTTGATCTAAAACTATTCCCAACTAGTTCATTGATGTGTGCCCAAGTAAGAAGAAAGGTCACTTTCTTGCGATTGGCTTTGGCAATGACCATTATGTTCTATGTCTTAGTCTGTAGGTCCCCAATGATACTATATGATCTCAAAATATCCACTCCTAGACCCAAATGAAACATGATCAAGCTCAAATCCATCATGATTTATTACATTAGTTAAAAATAAACTCTTTGACCTCTACCTAAATCACTTGGGCTCTCCCTTTGTTTTGATTGGTCATCAAAAACTAAGCTAGCTCCTTGATTTGTACCATTAGATTAACTAGGCAAAAAAATGTGAGCCCTAGGATCTATCTTTGAAAATTCCACTCTATCTCCACTTACGCCACATTTCAAACATGAATTAACCCTCAAGATCCTATTATTATTCTATAGATTTATGTGCTTATGCTATGTGTCAACCTCTCAAGATCTCTTAGTTCATTCATCTCATGTCATTGATCTAATTATGCACAGATGCCTATGATCCATTGATCTCCTACCAATTAAATGCATATTTTACACTTGTCTTGCACACATTCACCCTTGAGGTTTTTTGATCATTTTGACTTGGCTCACTCTATTGGATTGCGATGTATGATTGAGTGAGGACCATTGATCTTGATGGGACCCATAATTTGAAATCTAATGGCTAGTTCATGATATTAAATTTAATAGTCTACAATATGTCTTTTAACATTAATGCAACTTCTATTAATGGTCATATAACCATCAAATTTAATCTCAAAAGGACTTACTTTATTTTATCTTAAACTTAATATTAGTATACATGTATCTAGATTTTTAAATCCAAATGACTAGTTGGAGGGGCTTGAATTTTTCATTTGTTGGGCTACCCAGGACCTTTTGAAATCAAACAATTATTTTCTTCAGACCTTTTACAAGACAATTCCTTTAGGCTTTGTGTGGGACACTTTTTATCAAGGAATCTATTTGCCTTATCCTTGCGTCGAAAAATTATTATGGAAAAAATGTCTACGCATATTCATGTCTTCGGGATCTATGTCTTTGGAAAAGTACCCTTCAAAAATTTAACTTGGTATACCTCACTATAGAAATATATCTTTCAAAGAAAGTGCATAAGACACTTTTATGAGAAAATTCTCTTTAGAACCTTGAAGTGGTCCATTTCCCAAAGAAAAGAGCCCTTCAGGGAGATTGTTTGGGATAATTTGCTTGGTGAGGAGCCCTTCAGATAAATTATTTGGGGCACTTTATTAAAAAAATGACCTTTCAGGGAATGCTCATAAGATACTTTTCATGAAAATACATCCTTCAAGATTTCTATTTTGGAATAATTATTTTTAAATATATCCCTCAAAACTTTGAAAAGGGGCCCTTTCTTATAGAATCATTCTTTTGAGAAAATTATTTGAATAATTTTCCTAAAGGATCTTTGTGTTGCCTTTTGCCTCATACATTTTTTTGAAGTAATTAGTCCTTTTCCTTTGGAAAATCACCCCTCATAAATCTTGAATGGTGCCTTTCAAAACTTTTACTTGGTCCACCTTGATGTAGAAATATTCTTTGAAGAAAGTGTGTAGGACACTTTGATGGGAAAATTCCCTTCAAAACTTTGAAGTGGACTATTTCCTAAAATAAATTACCCTTCAGGAAAAATGTAGAGGACACTTTTCTTAAAGAAGATATCCTTTAGGTTTTGTGAAGGTCTACTTTCTTGTAGAATGATCCTTCCAGAAAAATGTATTGGACCTTGACTCTAAAATTGCCCTTTGGAAAAAATGAAAAGGACCTCTTCAAATAAATGAGCCTTCGGGGGAATTATTTTGAACAAAATGTTCAAAATAATTATTGATACATGAACAAAAGGTTGAAACAAAAATCCCAAAAAAATTCCTCCTAAAATAATTCCAATACTTATTAAAAATGAAGTGGAAAAAAACCTCTTTAAAGAAAAAAGCCTTGTAATTTTACCATGGGTTTTGTGTGGAACACTTCTACTGAAGGAAATGTGAATGCTAACACTTGGCCGAAAGTTGGAGATGTGAAAACTTAGGCATTTTCTAGATCTATTCCTACAACTACTTAGTACCATGAAAATATACCTAGATCCATTTGATTGTAATGTTGATCCTAATAATCTATTAAAACTCAATAAAATCTTGGTATGTGGGTTAAAATGGCCAAAAATTTTGGTGACTTGGCAAGCTTTACTGGCTTGTCAATCATGGAACCCATCCATCAATCAAGCTTGCTCAAATGAAAGGCTAATTATAAATATAATTATATTAACCTCTGGAAATACTTCATGGAGTAATAGGGAGGGAAAATAATGACAAAGCAAAAAAAGATAAAGAAACAAACTAAATTATGAACAAAATGACTAACAATAGTAATGTGTAAAAGCACTTGGAGGAAAAGAACAAATTTATCTACTTATATGCAAGAAGAAAGATATGGGACTAGTAGAAAAAATAGAGATACATCCCATTGATAGGGATGGGGAGGTTTAATCCATTTAATTGGGAAACTCAAAATCATTTCTCTCCTTGCAGCCTATGATGACATAGGGTCCACTTTAAAGACTATCAAACTTGTAGTGTTTTCCCGATTTTACACGGTCCTCATCCCATTTGAGGACTATGTCACCTTGCTAGAATGTCTTTGATAAATATATTTTATCAAAGTTCATTTTTACTTACCATTAGTTAGACCACATGGCATGCATGGTGTCATCCATTATTTCCTCTAGCTCTCTTAGTTTATTCATCTTGACCTTCATTGCATCACTTTCTATAAGCTCTAGTTGGTGTGCAAGCTCCAAAGCTAGAAGCTCTAATGAAATGGGACACCTTGCTTCTCTTACATAGCTAAGAAATAAGGGGATTTATCAATGAACTTATTAGGGGTGACCCTATCAACCCATAAGACAGTCTTCAATTTTATGTTCCAAGATCTTTGATTATCTTCCATCATTCTCTTAATGATTTGAATCAAGTTCTTATTAGTATAATTAGCTAATTCATTACCCTTCAGATAACAATTAGATGAAGATGTTAGATATATACCTTGCTCAAGATCCCACTCACATACCTTTGTGTTGCTAAATTCCAAAACATTGTCTAATATTATGGTGGATGGTTCTCCAAAATGGGTGACTAGGCTTTCATAGAACTTACAAATAAAGTTCTCATTTGCTTCCTTCAAGGGGACTGATTCCACCCACTCGGTGAAGTAGTCTGTGTCTATCAAGACCCACTTATGGCCAATAATGGATGGAGTATTAATCATACCAATGAATTCTAAGCCACATTACATGAAAGGCTACTCAAATTGAATAGGCTTTAGTGACATAGTGGCTAGCTTTTGTTTCCATGTAAACATGACACATTTTGAACACTTCTTCACCCATGCATGTGCATCTCTAAATAAATTGGGATAAAAGTAACTAACTCTGATGATTTTTTTAATCTATGGTCCTAGCTACAAAATGGCCTATCATGGAATTGCTAGATAAGCTTATCAAATTAGTTATTTTCAACACATCTTAAGAGCATACCTCCAATGTCTCTTTTGAATAGCACTCCATAAATCAAAATGTATGACACTAATATCATGAACTATCTTCTTTATGATGCATAAAAACCTATTGGATACTCTCCCATTTGGATAAATTTTGAAATGTTCCATGTCCATCTAGATGGAAGAGTGTCCTCTTCCTATTGGTGTCTTGGATTACCAAAATTATATCTTTTCCTTCTCTCACATCTTTAACAATATGTTCACATAATCCCTTTCCTTAGACTAGCTTCATGGCCCTAACTTAAATGTCATATTTCATAAACTTGGTGACCCATCTAACTCTTTTTTCTTTCAAATCTCTATTGAGGATAAAATCCTTCACACTTGGGTGAGCCACCATTAGTATGATCTTACTATTTGAAACTAGATTCCTAAATTTCTTCAAAATTATAATAATAGCAAGAACATGCTTTTAAACAAAGCTATATCTTTAATCATAACCCTCTAAAGCTTGGCTAAAGAAAGCACTGGGTTACTCTAGACCTTGATTATTCTACTGCATGAGCATGGAAAAAATTGCATCTAATGTGGAAAAGGCATTTAGATATAACTCCTTGTTGAAATTTGGATATAACAAAGTGGGGGAATGAGATATGACTTCCTTGATTTCCTCAAATCTATTATTTCCTTTTCTTGTCCATGTGAACTCTTTGAATTTTCTTAGACATGAGTGAGTGGCTTGACCATCTCTACAAAGCCTAGAATGAACTTCTTGATGAATTTGATCTTGACCAAGAAGCTCTGCAACCCTTTCTTGTGTTTGGGTAGTGATAGAGAAAGGATATCCTCTATCTTTTCTAGATCAATGGATAGACCAACTTCAGACACCACATGTCCCAAAAATATTCCCATATGGATTGAGAAAATGCATTTCTTTGGATTCAAATAAACCCCAAACTATTTTTATCTATCAAAAATAGATCTGAAATGTGTTAGATGATCATTAGGGTATTTTGAGAAAACTGTTATATCATTAAGGGAAACTAAAACCATATCATTCAAAAGACCATGAAAATTAACATCCATTACTCTTTAAAAGGTGGCTCTAGATTTAGAGAGTCGAAAAGGCATTTTATAATATGTATAAGTACCCCATTTTGTAGTGAAGGTAGTCTTATGACTATCTTCTTCCTTCACCATGATTTTGTTAGGTTGTGGAGCTAAAAGCTTCAACCCTTTGCAAACTGTGGAATAATGGTTGCTGAGATCCAAGAGAACCAGCATCGGCAGAAGGACCGACGTCGGCAGAGACCAGTGCAGAAGGCCACCGGCGACGACAGGAAGTTGGCTGACGTCGGCAGAACCAGACAAGCAGGGACTGACGTCGATCGCCTGTGTGTCCCAAAATTGCTCGTTTCACGAACACAGTTAGTTAAGTGAACAAAGAATTTGCATGTTGAGACCAGTTAGAGTCTTGGGCTGCGAGGACAATTGTCTAAATTAAGAGTCTAAGTTATTGTTTGAGTTAGGGATCTATTTATAGACCCATTGGCATGTATTGTTAAGGCATGAGATAGAAAGGAAGAGTTCCTTCTAGTTGTAAGATCTGTGAGTTGCAGGTTGTTGCAAGCTCATTGGGGATCACATGTAAGTTTGGTCTTTGAATTGCAGGTTGCAGGTTCATGAGAGATCAGCTTAAAGTGCTATAGAGTGCTTGGTGTACCGGTAGGGTTATTACTGACTGGTTGGTGAGGTGAACACCAATTCTATGTGTGAGTTGGTTGTTGGGACCATTTTTGTGTAGGAGAGTGTGTGTGAGAAGAATTACTGAACACTTGAGGTGTGGCGAATCTCTGTAAGGTGAAAGAGTGTGGCAGCTCTTTGTTGTATTCTTTTCTGTATAGTGGTAATACAAGATAGTGTACTGTCTCTCATATTCTGTGCTATTGGTGAATTCTAGTTACTTGTGTTTTTGGTTATTTCCACATATTCAATTGCTTATATTGGTAATCATACTGTGCTCTTTCTGAGGAGCAAGATCCTAGGAGGTGGAATTAGAACAGGTGTGTTTGTTCTTGGATTTATCTTCCACCTCCCCTTCCAACAAGTGGTATCAGAGCTTTAGGTTGGGATACTAACAGATTGGTGTAGATCTAGGTAGTGTGTTTTGATTACAGGTTACTCACAGGGTTTCTGTTTGAGTGGGAGTTGAGCAATGGCAGAAAGTAGTCAACTACGAATGGAAAAGTTTAATGGCAAGAACTACCAATTATGGAGGATGCAGATTGAGGACTATCTGTATCAAAAAGATTTGTACTTACCGTTGGGTGGGGTTGCTAGCAAACCCTTGGATATGAAAGATGAAGAATGGGAGGTTCTTGATCGGAAGGCTCTGGGATCTGTTAGATTGAGTCTTGAATCATCTGTGATTTCCAGCTTATCACAGTGTAAGACAATGGTGGAGTTGATGAAATCTTTGGCAAATTTGTATGAAAAACCCTTGGCTTTGAATAAGGTATTTCTTATGAAGCGTTTATTTAATTTGCAAATGTTGGAAGGTGGATCTGTTCATAGCCATCTTAGTGATTTCCATGGTTTAGTAAACCAGTTAAGTTCAGTCAAAATTGTATTTGATGATGAAATAAGAGCTCTCTTAATCTTGTGTTCATTACCTGAAAGTTGGGAAGGTTTGGTAATGGCAATTTCTAATACTGTGTCTCCTTCAAAAGTCTTAAAAGTGGACGATATTGTGAGTGTGATCTTGAACGAAGAGATACGTAGGAAAAGCACAGGTGAATCATCTGGAGATGCTTTAAGTGTTGAAGGAAGAGGAAGGCCAAGAGAGAAGATAGAGCATGGGAGATCAAGGTCGAAGATGGGCAAGAGATCCAAGTCCAGGTATGGCAGAATAACCTGCTGGAAATGTGGAAAGCAAGGGCACTTAAAGAGAGATTGCAGATCGGGTATAGATCAACATAAAGAACATGAAGAAGAAGTAGATGTTGCAGGTTACGTTGCACAGGATGCTCTGGTATGTTCTTTGGATAAAGTAGAATCTTGGGTATTAGATTCTGGTGCCTCTTTTCATGCATCCCCACATAGGGAATTTTTTCATGAGTATGTCCAGGGAGATTTTGGAGAAATTTGTGTAGGGGATGGTAAGCCTTGTCAGATTGTTGGCAAAGGCAAAGTGAAGCTGAAACTACAGACAGGTAACACATGGGTGTTAAAGGAGGTCATGCACGTCCCAGTTCTGAAGTGGAATCTGATTTCTATTAGAAGTTTGGGTGAAGAGGGTTGCACAGTCAGCGGACTCTTGGAAGGTTACCAAGGGTACACTTGTTGTAGCTAGAGGTAAGAAAGTAGGTACGCTTTATCTATCTACTTGTTTTACTGATTCTCTTTCTAGGTTATCTACTTCAGCTGTAGATTCAGAGATGTGGCTTGATAAGCTTGGTCACATAGATAAGAAGGAGATGCTGGTTCTTGAGTCAAAGAGTATGCTTTCAGATTTGGAAGGTATGGATAGTGATTTTTGTATGCAAAAGAAGAAGGTGAGGTTTCTTGAGGAATCCGATGTTAGTGACAAGAACAAGAAAGCCTTGGTTTTTAAGGACAAAGTGACAGATAGAGTTCAACACAAGGTGCAGAGGAATTCTGAGTAGAGCAAGGGTGATTTGGACAAGGTTTTGATCCAAAAGGAGCTCGTGGGAAAAAGTCAAGTCTCACAAGAAAAACACAGAGACCGACGTTGGCAGGAAAACTGGCGTCAGTGTCCAGATAGGGACTGACGTCGGCTATGTGCAGCCTGACATCAGTGACTCAGGGCAGACAGAGACCGGCGTCGGCCAAGGGAAACCGACGTCGGTAGGGAGGCAGTCGCAGGGAACCGACATCGGTCGGCTGTAGACTGAGATGCGATCGGCATCGGTCACTGAGATGAATTTTGGGTGGACAACAAGCTGTCATGGAGTCTCAAGTGCCCATATGGAGGACTGAAGGTGTAAGTAAGTTCTTAAATTCATCATTTCCCTTCTTTACACTACTTGTTGCTCACTTATGGCATAGGACCAGGAAGTTATTGAAGAAGCAGAACAGGTAGATCCAGGAAACAGTGGGAGCTAGGCATGAATGAGGATGTGATTCCTTAGAGGAGAACCAAACAGGTGTTTTGGGTAGTGTTGCCAGCTGGAAGTAAGCACTGAGAGACGAATGGATGTTAAGGATGAAGAAGAGCGGAAATGGATACATGAGATGGAAGATCAGGGTATATGATCTTGTATTAGCTGTAGGGCAATGGAGGTTTGTTCATTGTGTTTCTCTTTACCAGGTTGGATAGTATTAGCTACACTATCCTATTTTCTGTATGATGTGCTTGTTGCAGGGTTACATATATAGGTAATTGCTAAACTAAAGGTAAAACTAGTTCAGGTGTTTGTCATGGAGAATCTGGGAGCAGCAAGATTCTTTGACATGTGTGTGTTCTAGAGACATGGTAGGTCATGTGTTGACTTTGTCTCAAGATGATTGTGTGAAACTGGTTAGCACGCCGATTGTTGGACAGTTCTATGAATAGGTGTCTTGATTCACATAATGAGGTTGAGTGCATGGTATGTACTAAACCTAAGTTTTCCCAAGCAGTGGGAGTTGTCACAAGTTAGGAGCCAATCCAGGAGAGAACCATTAGAGGGCAGTTCAGTGGATTCTTACAGGGACTAGTAGCAGGTGCACATGCTATGCAAGTTTAGGTTTATTTCTACATGGTTGTAGATGTGGATGTGGCAGGTAATTTGGATGACAAGTTTTTCACCATGGATTTTGTGGTGGTTGGTCTTCAAGGGTGATTTTTGAAGATGGATACATAGCCAAGGGAACAAACTAGACAATGTACAGGTACAGGTATAGGTTGCAGTTGTTTATCTCCAAGTGGGAGATTGTTAGGTTGTGGAGCTAAAAGCTTCAACCCTTTGCAAACTGTGGAATAATGGTTGCTGAGATCCAGGAGAACCGGCGTCGGTAGCAGGACCGACGTCGGCAGAGACCAGTGTAGAAGGCCACCGGCGATGGCAGGAAGTTGGCCGACGTCGGCAGAACCAGACAAGCAGGGACCGACGTCAGTCGCCTGTGTGTCCCAGAACTACTCATTTCACGGACAGTTAGTTAAGTGAACGAAGAGTTTGCATGTTGAGACCAGTTAGAGTGTTGGGCTGTGAGGACAATTGTCTAAATTAAGAGTCTAAGTTATTGTTTGAGTTAGGGATCTATTTATAGACCCATTGGCATGTATTGTTAAGGCATGAGATAGAAAGGAAGAGTTCCTTCTAGTTGTAAGATCTGTGAGTTGCAGGTTGTTGCAAGCTCATTGGGGATCTACATGTAAGTTTGGTCTTTAAAATGCAGGTTGCAGGTTCATGAGAGATCAGCTTAAAGTGCTATAGAGTGCTTGGTGTATCGGCAGGGTTATTACTGACTAGTTGGTGAGGTGAACACCAATTCTATGTGTGAGTTGGTTGTTGGGACCATTTTTGTGTATGAGAGTGTGTGTGAGAAGAATTACTGAACACTTGAGGTGTGGTGAATCTCTGTAAGGTGAAAGAGTGTGGCGGCTCTTTGTTGTATTCTTTTCTGTATAGTGTTAATACAAGATAGTGTATTGTCTCTCATATTCTGTGCTATTGGTGAATTCTAGTTACTTGTGTTTCTGGTTATTTTTGCATATTCAATTGCTTATATTTGGTAATCATACTGTGCTCTTTCCGAGGAGCAAGATCCTAGGAGGTGGAATTAGAATAGGTGTGTTTGTTCTTGGATTTATCTTCCACCTCCCCTTCAAACAGATTTGATTATAGCCATAATAGCCATCAAGAAATGAGAAAATTTGAGAACCTATCACATTTTGTAGAATTTGATCCATGAAGGGAAATGGGTAATGGTCCTTTAGTGACACCTTATTGAGGTTCTTAAAGTCAACACATAATCAAATCTCTGCATTCTTTTTTCTCACTGGCACAAGTTTTGCCACCCAAGAGGAATTTTTAATTGGAAATATTATCCTATATTCAATCAATTTATAGAGTTCTCTTCTCATGAGAACCTCCACTCTTTGGTTGACATGCCTCTATTGATACCTAACTAGCTTGCATTAATTTCTAATTGAATGGTGTACTGTGCAAGATTAGGGTCAAATCACTTTAAGTCTTTGTACTCCCAAGCAAAAACATCATAAAATTATTTGCATAGAGCAACAAATGCAACTCTTTCTTTTATTGTATTGACCTTTCCTAGGTTCAACAACTTATCCTTAAAGATCTCTACCCTCTTTATAGTGTTCCCCTTTAGCTGAGATGCATTCCTTCCCTTTTATTACTTGGTAATTTTTATTGAAGATGTTCTCAATTATCATAATTCCTTTGGTAATATTCTTTCATCTCAACTGTACTATTTGATCATCATATTGATTTTGGAACTTGTCTTAGTTCTTATGGCATAACTCTACCTCTTGCATTAGAAAACATATGATTTTATCATCATTGTCAAAGACTTAACAACTCACCTCATTTTTAGGTACAATCGGTCTACATATAATATTAACCTTATCTTTTTCTTGGATACCTTTCACTCCTTTTAGTATCTCATATTGGGCACCAATAGTAGCAAGCCTATCCACATGTTGGTTTGCTTCTCTTGGTATAGACTAGATATAAAAAACCAAGAAATCTTCCATGAGGTCCCATACCTGATGATTATAGGATTTAAGATGGTGACTCTTGACTAAAATTTGGCCTCTCACTTGTTGCACTATAAGTTTTCTATTACCCTTGACATTGAGGACCTGGATACCTCTCTTCCTTGCTTCTTGTAAACCATGCAAAAGAGCTTCATATTTAGCTATATTTGAGGTGCAATTGAATTGAAATCTTACAACCAAATGGTAAATTTGACCTAAGGGTGAAACTAACATGGATTCCACTCCACTTTTATTCTTAGATCTTGAGTCATCAAAGACTAAGGTCCATATGCCATCTTTTAGAGCAGTGTTAGTTAAAGAAGGTATTGTATCACCTTTCTCATGCATATAGTATACTCCCAAGTTTGTCTCTTCAATGATTTTGTGTAGATCAAATCCATGGTTATCATCTACCCACTCATCTAAGTAAATATCTAAGATTCCTTCTAGATGATTATGGGGTTTTTATTCAATAACCTATTCAACCTCCTCAAATATGGTATAATTAACATTTACAAGACTGGGCATGTAGGGATCTAGGTGGAACTTGAGTATATGATTATACATTATGGTTACTTTGGTTCCATACCTAATTATAAAAACCATGTACAACCAATTAGATGGCAAATATCCTCTAATCTTAGCAGTGAAGTCTCTAGACAAGCATAGGGCAAAATGAGGGGGTAGGTATACCACCATCACATCCTAAGTAATGACATAATTTGGAAATGAAACCAAGGTGATATGAAGATCCTTCAATATGCCTACTATCTCAATAGGGGATCCATCCAATTAGAGTATACCCTTTTCATTAGGCATATATTTGAGCCCAAGCTTGTTTACTATGGCTTTAAGTATCACCAAGGTTGAAGCACATGAGTCAATCATGCATTTGTGTAACAAACAATCCCTTATTATGATTGATAGATAAAATTGGGGAGGATTTATAACCTTAGGAGGGACAAGATTTTGAGGTTAGCTTATGCTTGGAACTTGATTGGGAACTTGGCTAAGGGATCAATTAGGCTAACTATTATTGATGAAAACAACATTAGATTTATCAACCATTTTTTTCACCTGAGAAAGTTTAGAGAGATCTTGATGGATAATCTTATTTTTCATAGGGATAGATAGAGAATCATACATGGACATAGTTACATTAGCCTTTTTTAAATGATCCAAAATATTAAAAGGAAAAATGGTACCATTAGACTGTCCTTTGGAGGTGGAGACATCACTCAGTATTTGAGTAACATGAGGAATGAAAGGGGACCTCTAATATTATCCATGGGATTGGAGCACTTGTTGATTTACATGAACTTTAGTAGCTACATCTGAATAAGTGAGTTGATAAATAATCTAAATAAGTGATGTAAATGCCTTAGGTTGCCCCAAGTTATCCTCCAACATCCTTTTCTTAACTCTTTTATAAGCTATAACTGATTCATTTATCCTCAGTCTTATCCCATATTGGCTGCTACATGCTTGAACACATACTTCTTTTCTTGGAAATTCATGCATGTGGTATCAATAGGTGCTCCACTCATGCTCTCCTATTTTTGGATTTGAGCTTCTGATCATGGGATGGTAGTCATGTTGTCTTGACTCACTTGGTGGGTTTATGGTGGAGGAGGCATTCATATCTAAAATGAAGGAACATGTTACCAATCATATCTTCTAAATGGCCATTACATCTCATGGGTAAGGAACATGTTACCAATCAGATCTTGATACATATTTTTAGTAATGGCCATTACATCTCATGACTATCTCTCTAGCTGCCATGAACTCATCAAGGAATCTATTGATTATTGTGAGTTACTCCACAAATGAAATATGATCATTCTTATCTTCAAAGTGCTTGTACATGACCTCTCCAAACTCATCCTATCTATTGATTGATGTGGGGGGCAAACCTCTATACCACTAGAGTGATTTCCCTTTGAGAGAGGTTGTTAAAAACCTCATTGATGCATTTTTAGAGTTATATGATGTACTGAACAAACGTTAGCAATATAAGAAATATGGTCTAGAGGAGTAACTATATGTTCTCCTATATAATAGGTAAGAGCCTTTAAAGCTAAGATTGGTATATCATCCCATTAAGTGAGATTTAGAGGGATACACCATTAAATGAGATAAAGGATTACCTCCTAGGAATGACCATCTAAGGTATGGGTTTTGTAATAGTTTTTGGCTAAACAATACTGACTTGAACAAGAGGATTTTGGGTAATAATAGGGGGAACAAGAGGGGTAGGTGTAGGCTTTGGCTGAGGGGCCTTCTTTTTCTTTACTAATTGTAAAGGTAGCTTAGACAAATTCACTTCCTTCCCTTTTTGTGGAGGATCTTGTAATAACCCTAGGGGGCATAAAAGATTATGCAATCCTAAAAATGAAACTCTAAAACTTACTGCTATACTTAGATATGTAAGATTAGTGGTCCCACTAGGTATGCTAAAATTGTTAGCACTCCAAATTGCATCCTAGCTGAAAGGATGAGTGTTCAAGTCTTGCTTCCAAACCTTGACTAACATGGGAATGGTCTAAGGCTATGGGTTGCCTATATACAAACCAGACCTCTAGGATTTTTTGTGAGGTTATCTCCTTACATTTTCAAAATTTGGACCTTTATTTTTGAAACCTAAAATTGGCTGGGGTGAAAAGAGTTAAGAGATCACATAAAATGAAAACTATTCTAAGCTATGGTGATGCACCAAGAATTTATTAGACCTACTCATAAGTTTGGACTCTTTAACACATTAATGAATTATGAAATAAAATAATGTAATCCGTACTATGCTTCTATGCAACATGATTTCATATAGAGGTTTGTTTGATACACTCAGACCAGGGAGTGATGAAAATATGGTCTAGTTAAAGTCACTTAAGTTTGGCTTTTCTCTATATCTTTGAGATATCGATGATAAGATAAAGTATACGGCCTACAAAAGAAGATTTATAACACTTAGGTTGAGTTTAGACATACAAAAAGAAGATAACATTAACAATTGCATATTAAATTAAGACATAACACTAAATACAAATTAGAAAAATGACTACAAAAAAACTCTATTCACTACTCCAAGAGGTGTCAAATATGATTCTGATAGAGTTTAGTTGTAGCAACCTAAGGAATCCATAATGATAGCTTGAAGTCTATACTTATAAAATAAAGGAGGAAAGAGAGAGGGAATTTTAGTGCTCAAAAGGGGATTAAATTAAATCAAATCCATTTGAAAAGATATTAAACTAACTCTACAAATATGCTTATTCAGACCATTTGATTGATCCAAATCACCCTAGACTATTTCATCATTACAATATCTTCTTTGTGATGCTCCATGGTAGCTATAATGGTAGAATCAAGCCACTTTCACTTTGTCTTGATGTGAAACTATTATTAATTGGTTCATTAATGCATGCTGAAGTGGGAAGAAAGGTTTCTTTTTTATGGTTAGCTTTGGTCATGACCACTGATTTCTACATGTCTTATTTGATAGGTCTTCAATGGTACTATATAATCCTAAAATATCCACTCATAGATCAATTTGAAACATGCTCAAGCTTGGCTCCATAATTTTTTCTTTCCTTATTTAAAATCAACTCTTTGGCATCTACCTAAATCACTTAGGCTCCCCCTTTGTTTTGATTGGTCAAAAAAAATTGACCCAGATCGTTGATTCATACTGTTGGATTGGTTAGGCATGAACAAATGCAAGATGTTAGATATATCTATGAAAAGTACACTCTATCTCTAATTATACCACATGTAAAATGTGCATTAACCCTCAATATCCTATTATCAGTCTATAGCTTCACATTCTTATGCCATGTGTCAACCTCTCAAGCTCTCTTAGTTCATTTATCTTGTGTCATTGATATACTTATATACCAATGACCAAAATATATCTATCTCCTACTAGTTCAATTAACCTTTGACATTTGTCATGCACACAATCTCCCTTAAGGTTTGCTAACCATTTTGACTCAGTGGACCATTGATCTTGTTGGGACCCATAGTTTGAAAGCCAATAGCTAGTTCATGATCTTAAATTTAAAGTCTATGGGACATATTTTGACATTCTTGTGACCATCATTGATTGTCATATGAACATAAAATTTAATCTCAAAAGGACTTACTTTGATTAAGCTTAAACTTGATGTTAGCGTAAACATCTCTAGATTTTTAAATCCAAACAGTTAGTTGGAGGGGCTTGAATTTGATGTCTACCGGGCTGCCCAATATATTTTGAAATCAAATGGCTATTTCCTTTAGACCTTTTGATATTCAATTCCTTTGGTATTTTCATGGGACACTTTTTTTGAAGGAATCCATTTGCCTTATCCTTGCCTTGAATAATTCTTATGGATAAAATGTCTGGGCATATTGATGTCTTTAGGATCTTTGTCTTTGGAAAAGTACCGTTCAAAAATTTGACTTGGTCCACCTCACTATATAAATATATCCTTCAAAGAAAGTGCATAAGACACTTTACTAAGAAAATTCCCTTTGAAACCTTGAAGTGGACCATTTCCCCAAGAAAATATCCCTTTGGGGAAATTATTATAGGGGAGGAGCCCTTCGGAGAAATTATTTGGGGAACTTGCTTATAAAAAGGACCTTTCAGGAAAGTGCATAGGACACTTTGCATGAAAATAAATCCTTCAAGATGTCTGTTTTGGAACATTTTCTCTTAAAGATGCCCCTTATAACTTTGAAAAGGGCCCCTTTCTTGTAGAAGAATTCTTTCAAGAAAATTAATCAAATAATTTTATCTGAAAGATCTTTGTGTTACCTTTTGCCTTGAACATTTTTCCAAAATAATTAGTCCTTTGACTTTGGAAAAATACCCCTTAGAAATCTTGAAAATTTCCCTTCATAACTTTGACTTTGTCCACCTTACAGTAGAAACATCCTTTGGAGAAAGTGTGTAGGATAGTTTATCAAGAAAATGCCCTTCAAAACCTTGAAGTAGACTATTTATCAAAAGAAAGTATCCTTTAGCAAAAGTTTAGAGGACACTTTTCCTAAAGAAAATATGCTTCGAGCTGTGTGAAGGTCCACTTTATTGAAGAATGATCCTTCGGGAAAAGTGTATTAGAACTTGGCTCCAAAAGTAACCTTCAAAAAAAAATGAAAATGACCTCTTCAAATAAATGACCCTTCGAGGAAATTGTTTTAGACAAAATGTCTAAAAAAATTCTTGATATTTGAACAAAAGGCCAAAAAAAAACTCCTAAAATAAATCTCCCAAATAATTCCAATACTTAGTCAAAATGAAGTGGAAGAAAACCTCCCAAAAGAAACAATCCTTGTACTTTTATCATGGGTTTTATGTGGAACACTTCTGCTAAAGGAATTCTAAATGTTAACACTTGGCCCAAAGTTAAAGATGTGAAAACTTAGGCCTTTTCTAGATCTATTCCTACAATTGCTCGGTATCATGAAAACCTACCTAGATCCCTTCAATTGTAATGTTGAGCCTACTTATATGTTCAAACATGGCAAAATATTGGTATGTGGTCCAAAATGGCCAACAATATGTGAATTGAAATAATTTATCAATGTAATAAAGCATGCATGATATACACTAGAAAAATATATGTATAAACAACTGTATAAACCTCTATATGATTATTAAAAGTATAAGAATCACTAAAAAATGATCCCAATATAGGCATGATGAATATATGAATTAATTGGATGTCTAACTTCATAGGATTATATATATATATATATATATATATATATATATAATGCATCTAACTCAAACAATATTGTGACAAACAGGTGTGTAAATAATATATATGTAGACTTCTGGCAATAGGTAGATATGCATGATATGTAACAATGTGTAACTAACTAACCATAAAAAATAAAAATTTAATTTTTTAGTTTTATATTTTTTAGAATAATATAACCAAGCAATAGATAATACAGTAAGTGTGAAATAAAACTAAAAGAAAAAATATAAGGATCAATCAAACAATACACATAACAAAGTGAAAATGTGAGAAGCAAAAAGAAGAGGGGAACCCTACTAACCTATAAGTTCCCTTAGAACACAATGCGTACTAGGGTAGAATGCCTCAATATATATGTTTTACTATTATTAGGAAGCTTTTTAAATATTTTCTAATTGGATACTAATCATATGGTAAGGGCCAAGAAATAATTAAATCAACATAAACCAAGGCATTAGAAGAATAAAAATACAAATCAAAACATAAAATAAGAAGATAAATTAAATCTGATAAATCATGGGAAAACATGAGAGCATGCAATTTAACAAGTATGTTAAGTAAAATAATTTATATATGTAATGAATCATGCATGATATACACTAGATCAAGATATGTATAAATAATTTTATAAAGCTCTATATGATTATGGAAAGTATGAGACCCATAAAAAATGCCAATATTATATGCATGATGAAGATATGAATTAACTATAGGTATAAAATCATAGTAATCTATATATTATGCATCTAACTTAAAAAATATTGTGAGAAACATATGTGTAAATAATACATATGTAAATCTCTAGAAATAGGTAGATAATTATGATATGTAACAATTTATAACTAAGTAACAATCAAAAATAAAATTTATATTTTTAGTTCTATATTTTTTAGAAGAATAGAACAAAGCAAGATACAAGACAAGAAGTGGGAAATTGAAAGACCACAAGTAGAAGAGGATCAATGAAATAATACATAATATAAGGGGAAAAAGTGAGAAGTAACAAGAAGAGGGGATCCATAAAAACATACAAGTTCCTTTAGAATATAGTGCATGCTAGGGTATAATGAATCAATATATGTGTGTTTTCATTGTTATGACTAATAATATGGTAATTACCAAGAAAAAATGCAATCAACATAAACCAAGGCACTAAAATAATAAAAATGCAAAACTAAACATCATATAAGAAAATAACTTTAAAATTAAAATAGATAGAAGAATCAGGAAACATCAAACAATTAAAGTGAGGATAAAAATGAAAGGCTATAAATAATCATGATGAACCCAAATTCATACATGATGCTAGAGAAATAATAATCACTAGAAAGATAAGAAATTAGAAAAAATATATAAAATAAATCTATGTATAGTGGATTTTTCTTTTAAAGTACATGATATAGGATATCAATGCTAACCAATAATATTTTATAAGTGTCCATAATAAGGTAACTTATTTTTATGATCAAGATTTGGAATTTTTATGGGCCATGAATCTGAGTTAGATGTGTTATAAATATCATGTGGAATGTAATCAATATTTGTAGAGTAACATGAATCATCATCATTAGTAGTGTAGCTATTATCTTTGAAATTATATACAATAGTTATTTCATCCTCTTGAAAAGCATAATTTTATTTGGATCCTATAGTTGAAACATTACTAGGTATTTTATCTTTAAAAAATTCAAGAGGTTTAAATAAGACTATTATAGTGTGTAGATGAGTAAGTACTTAAAATCTAGATGTTTGTACTTCAGGTTTTATGATTTTGAGTTTATGTATCACTTTGGGTAATGTATATATAGGCTATGATGACTTGTAACAATCATCTTTTACTCAATATTCTAAGATACAAATAATCTCATAATGATAGAACATGTCTATACTTGGAATAGAAAGTAAGGACCTAGATTAACCAAAGACCTAGTAGAGGGTAATCCATACTAAAATTTAAAGAGGATAGGATTCCAAATAATATGCCTAAGATATGGGGTATGGATCTCAATAGGTCTAAATATAGATAAATTATTTTAATAATGATAAATATATAATAAGGATAACATGTGTAAGGAACTAATGAACAAGGGTAACCTAGATCCAAGATAGATAAAAATACTAAACTAACAAGAAGGTAAGCGGTACAATAGTCAAACCAATGGGTGGTATATATAGCCTAATGTGATTATGGAAATACTAATCAAACCTATATCTATACCAACTTATTGTATAAGGAGGAACATAAGCAATTATAAACAACACATATGTAATAGTAATGAGCAAAACAATATCTAATATAATAAGTAAATAAAGGAAACAGGGTAGAGAAAGATATACTTACCTTTGGGTGGATTCATTAGTGTCTCAATTTCCATCTATGGATTAAATGACACTTTTCAAGAGATGATGTATGTTTAAGGCCTCAAATTTAAATAAGATTACCTAAATATCCTTAATTATGGACTCTAAAAACTGGGACACCTCCTTGGCACAACTCCACCTATTGAGTTTCAAATACCATAAGCAAGATTAGACCTCTAAGATAATATTTGAACCTATGAATACTCTTTTTATTAATTAAGATCATCACTAGGGGTGAAAACAAAGTATATGAGTGTGTTATATGGTTTATGAATGAAAAATGACCCATATATATGGATCTAATACCCAAAACTTATCCTCAACTCTAATTAAATGGTATTATCCAAGCTAATAAAGTAAAAATAATAAAGACACGATTCAAAATTATATTGGACATACTAATAAAATAAAAGGAGAGACACGTATGACTCTGACTATATCAACCTAACTAATATGATAAGGATTTAGGGTGGTGTTTAACTTATTTTTAGATTAGTGTGAATCAAAAAAGGATAAACTTATAGAATTAATTTAGATTGTATTATATGGAGATAAAGCATAAATAAAAATGTAATTAATTAAGACTAATCTAATAATGAAATGTTCTATTTATATAAATTATTAAAGAGATCAATATACTTATATTTAATATTTGATTGATTGATTATGACTATATTTTGACAATGGAAACAAAATTAAGAAATCCTATGATTCATCGAGATCTAAAAATATCTATTTATGTGTAGGGTTGGTACCATCAAACAAAGATAGAAATGTCAATGTTAGTGTCTAAGGATGATGGTATTGTATTTCCCAACTTTGTATCACTATGACTATATAGTGTGATGTGCCTACCTGATATGTCTATGTATGCATGATCGATGACCCTCAATTGAATTTTTAACTCCAAAAATTAGCTTCCTTTTCTATGAAACCCAAGGTCCACTTAGAAGGATAAAAACTTGTAAAATGTGAGGAAGTGTAATTAGGATAATCTGACCTAAATAACCCCTATTTGTGATTTATCACTACCTATGCATCCAATGCTCTAAACAGGAAATTCAAGCCACAAATAGTCCATCCCCTTAGCATGAATGTGTAATTATGAACTTGAACTATATTCATGAACCTAGAAATATGTATTTGATATTGATAATGTTAACACTTAACTTGGCTTGGTGTGTTTCCAAATTCATTTACGACTTATCCTAGTGATTGATTTAAAATTTGAGAAGAATAGGTAAGGTTTTATCAATGTGTAGTAGTGTACTTGATAATCCCAAATAGTGATTATGCTTGACCTTAATTTGAATTTATACATGCTCAATTGTATAAATTATCATGCCACTGACATGCTAGGTGAATTGACTGACCTATTGGAATGATTGATTTTTAAAAATAGTTTTTTTTATAGTGATTGGTGGTAACATATATGATGTTACTATATAGGAGACATAAATGCAAATGTGGTATTCTAAAACTATCTTGGTAGGCTATTTAACTAATTTAACATAGAGTACAAGGTTCTTGTAGGTAATTGATGGTAAATTATAGTAAATTACACTCATAACTAGCATGTAGATATATGGAAATGGAAATTAAGAGTTATTTTGAGATGCACAACTCACATAGGATAATTTGAAGTTAATATTGACATTGACAAGTGCCAAAAACTATATTTTAGCATCTATGAATTCCCACTTTTATTTTAATATTACAATGAAATTAAAATATTAGAGTAAAAGGATTAACATATACCTGAGTATGTACAACACACTTTATATTTGGGAGAAGGTTCAAATTGTGAAAAATGCTTCAATTCTAAAAACCTAGAATTAGAATGTAACATTCAAAGTCCACATAATGAAACTAAAATATAAATTATACCTAAAACTTGAAATATCAAAGAAAGAGTACACCTGTATGTGAGGAAATTATGTTACCCTGTAACTTATTGGAGGTGATTTTTCCTTGTATAAACATTGCATATTTTTGATTCATTAATAAATTATATGGAGAATATTAAAAAATTGAGGGTGATCAATCCCCAAATTTAAATTTATAAAGGCAAGGGTTATGGATTAGAAGATAAAAACCCCCAACCCATATGCAACGTATCCATCATTGATCTTGTAGTCCAAAGATGATATGGTGGAACCACATAATTGGATTTTTATGGGTAATGACATGGCCATTTAGTGTCACTAAACCTCAACATAAATTACCTAAAAAATAATAAAGTTAACTGTTAAAAATATTATTATAGATTCAAGTTTGTTCCACACATGAAATTAATATATATTAATAATTGCAAAGGTGTAAATTAGTAAATGTGCATGAACCATCATCATACACCATTGAATTAGTGTTATCTATAATCTATCATAAAATTTATAAACCAACATCATTCCCAACTAAAATCTAAATTGGGTATGTATATACATGAACCAACATCATGCCTAGTTGAATTTGTCCTATAAAATGGAGTACATATGCCTTTCACATGCCCCCAAATGTATTTAAATTTGTATTAATGTAAAAAATTTCAATCATGGAGTGTAAAATTGAGTGCATATGCCTTAAGAATTCCCCCAAATGTATTTGAATCTATATTAATCTATAATATTTCACTCATGGAGTGTAAAACAAAGTATATATACTCGTAGAATATATCTATAGATTAATAATCATCCCAACCTAATATTTAAATCACATCTAAACTTTGAAATCTACATATTATACTCAAGCATGCTCATGGAGGCTTTTAGTCTCTATGAAACAATATACTAATATGTCCCCCTTTTGAGATGAGGATTTTAGTATCTTGTAAGTCACTCATCTCAAAAGAGAAGTGAATTGTATTATGTCATGTTTAAAGATAACATCATGTAAAAACATGTCAACATGTGGAAAGTGTGTCATCATAGTAATGTCTATAACATCAATACATATATGTAACATATGGAATGTAGTGTCATATAAGTGGTATGTTAATATAGATGAAGTATATGTTGGTTGTCTAGGTTGCACCCTTGTTGAGAAGGTGATTATTTAGGTCCTCCTACTCAAACCTAGTCCAACATGGGATTGAACCTAGGCTATGGGTCACCTAAAATTAGGTTAGACCTATAGATAAGGTTGGATTACTCTTGATGTCTATCAAATGAACTATATTAAGATAAATCTTGCTCGAAAAAGGGAGATAAATTGAAAATAATTCATAAAATCATATAAAAAGGAGGTGATGCACCAAATGTTTTAATCCTTATACTTGTACTAGACACACTATAGGATAATTTCAAGACTATAAGATCACTTCACTCATTGTTTTATCAGACATCACTTAATTATTTTACACAAAGGCATGGATTAGATTTCAACTTAGCATGGGAGGGTAATTAGCCACTTCCACACTGACCAACAAACTATGTATGAACTTAGAATGACCTATGAGAACTACCAAAACACTGTATGAAGGTGAGAAAACTTAGACAAAGGCAAGGAAACTAGATATTCACATGGCCATCTCAATGAATTATTGAGGCACACTTTAAATTGTCTTGAAAAATGAAGGATTTCAATATTTATTGTATCAAATAGGCATTACAAATCTTGGTGGAGTCTAGTCATGCTAAAGAGTGGGATCACATTCAAGGCTTAAAAGCTTGTATATATAGTAGAAAAGGGTGAAAGAGATAGGGAAGGATGCCTAGAATAATGGAGAAAGGGAATTATGATCAAGATTTCTAATCCTTTTATGTTAATTTAGTTAGCAAAGATCATCATGCTAAGACTACTACTATATAATGGCCATAAAAACCATATCAATCCCTTTTAATCTATTTTCGGTCTATATTGATGCTCCTTATAGTTAAAATGGTGGGATAAAATCATTAGAAATATTCTTGTGATGTTGATGTAGTTACAATAGCTTAATCGATATGTTTTAATCTTGATGGTGTCGACTGTTCCCTAATGGGTCCCTACTAGTTCATCATTGACATGCAAGAATAGAGAGAAGGGGTCATAATCATGCGACTAGATTTGGTGATGAACCCATGAAAATCAATGTGTCTATATCTATGATATCCCTTTAAAATATTATCTCTAGTTTAACCTCCACCAAATTGGCTTTGACTTTTAATTTTGACCATCGATCTTGATCTGGGCTTCCCATAATGTGCCAAATGTTAGATTCTCATTTGCTCTATAGGATCTTACTAAATATGTGACCTATCATGCACCATAGGTCTAATTAAATATTATTAAATGCATACCATTGATATTATACCAGTTTAACATACCTATGACACTTGGTATCTTCTCATTAGCCCTTGAAATCCATTGACTTGTTGACTTATTACTCATTATTAATCTGATTTGTCTGATTACATGCTCATCATTTATATACCTGGACCCACTGACTCTGCTAGTTAACATGTATCATTAGATTTATATCAAGACACCCAAGATATTACCACTTGTTAGCTTATCACTAATGCTAAACTTTTGATTTGATACTCACTGTTGATCTAGTTTGAATGATCAAATGTGCATTGTTAGATCTTAGGAACCACTGACATCTGTTAGATTATCGCTCTTCATTATATCTTGACCTTAGCTATCAATATTTGGACACTTATCAATCTCAAATTAAACCATGGGATATTCTAAGTCTAACAATTACTTCATGGAGCTTAAACTTGACATCCCCGTGCACATTTCACTTTGTAAGTCTAACTTTGAAGATTTATAACTTGAGATAGACAACTCATCAAGTTATGAATTTTTATAGAGGATGATATAGGCATGAAGAAACCCTATCCATGTGGTATTTTGTCTTGGAGAGGATTTTTAATTTATTAAATGGAAAACCAACTATCTTTGTTTATTTATGCATTATGTTTGATAATGGTCTAGTTGTCTAAGATCACCAAATTCGCACTTTAATCTTGATTAAAGTGTTTAAAAATATTGTGAACAAATTATGTTCTACATTTGAAGTCTATCTACTCCTTCCATGGGATCACTCTTCAAAGGGACCCTGCTTATTTTCAATCCTAGACTTATAAAATTTTGGTATGTAGGCCAAATTAGAAAACATCTTTGGTGACTCGACTAGGAAACATTACTACTATGCTTAAGAACTCATTCTATTTGCATTAATCTTGGACTCATGAATAATGAGAAATTTGATTCATGGTCGTAAGCAACCTTATGACTTGTAAAGGCAATAGATTCCACCAAAATAGAAAATAAGGAAGAAAACTAAACAAAGCAAAAACAAACAAACTAATATGTTAGGATAAAACTTAAAGGAAATCCAAAATAATTAATTATGTATAGGGAACTTCAACCTTTAGTAGAAATTCTTCAAGTGTATCCCATTAACTAGGATAGGAAGCTTCTCACCATCCATATTTACAATTTGGATGGCATTGTGGGATTTGTAGTTTGAGATGGTGTATGTACCATTCCAAAGAGAGTCAAACTTTGTATATCCTCATCCCACATGAGGACCAAATCTCATTCTTTGAAACTTATTGAAGAAGCTCCTTTGTCAAAGGCTCTCTTCACTTTTACTTTATGGCTTTCAATAGCTATCATGGATTGATGTCTTGTCTCTTCCAAATACATAAGTTTAGCATATCTAATATCCATGGGTTCATTCTCCAAAAACTCAATTTGATGCATCATTTCTAGGGTAGGAAACTCAAAATAAATATGAATTCTTGCTTCCTTACCATACACTAGCTTGTAGGGGGAGTTGGCCACTAAGCTTTTTTAGGTGATCCTATCAACCCATAGAGTTGACTTTTATTTTAAATTCCATGACCTTTGATTATCCTCAATTGTTCTTCTTATGATATTGAATAGGTTTTTATTAGTAGACTTAGCAAGGGCATTATCTTAAGGATAGTAGTTTGATGAAGTGCTGAGATAAACCCATATTGAACTGCATATTGACCGATTCTAGACTCCATAAAGGCCATACAATTATCATAAATAATAGTTAAAGGCGCTCCAAACCTGATAAGCAGACCTTCATAGAAGTCTAGAATATTGGTCTCATTTGATTCCTTAAATTCCACTACTTATGTCCATCTAGTGAAGTAATTTGTATTAGTGAGTATCCATTTTTGACCTAAACTTGAAGGGGGGTTAATGAGACAAATAAAGTCCAGTCCCCATTGGACAAAGAGATGAAAACAAGTATCTAAATTTTTTGAGAGACCTTATGACTGAAAGTACATGAATTTTAACAAAAGAGTATGTTGTTTCATATTCTTCCAAGCCTTGACTGAAAAAGTATACTAGCTAATCTAAGGCCTCATGGTTCTACTACATAAGAATGCCTAAAATGGTGTCAATGTTAGCATAGGTGTATAGAATGAAGTCCCTTGAGAAATATGGGTTCATAAGAATAAAAACACTAGCCATTGATTTCTTAATTTCCTCAAAACTCCTTATTCATTGGAATAGCTAAAGCTCTGATTCTTCTTTAACATGGCTATAAGTGGCTTAGTTAAAGTGGAAAAATATGAGATGTGTCTTCTGATAAAATTGATCTTTCTTAAGAAAATTTGCAAAGATATTTTATGATTAGAAAAGGAAAGTGCAAGAATTGAAGATATTATTTCAATATCTATGATTAAACCATGATTTGAAACTATATGTCCAAGAAGCTTACTTTCATGAATTGAGAAGACACACTTTTTAAGATTTAGGGATACCCAAATTGCCTACACCTTTCAAAAACATAATCAAGGTGAGTCATGTGTTCAATTTCATTCTTTGAAAACACTATTATATCATCAAAATAGACCAGTAAAAACTTGTTAAGAAGGCCCTATAATTCCATATACATATCTCTTTAAAAAGTTTCTCCAACATTGGATAGACCAAAGGGCATCTTTCTATATGCAAATGTCCACCACTTTATGGTGAAGGCTGTCTTGAATTAGTCTTCTTACTTAACTAAAATATGGTTTTAACCACTATATCCATCCAACAAGGAAATTTTTTATGAACCTACAACTAATTGTAAAATTGTCTCCATAGATGGCAGTGGATAGTCTTTAAGGGAAGCCTTATTTAAGTAATGTAAGTCAACATAGTCTAATTTCATCATTATTTTTCCATATTGAAACAAGGTTTGCCACCCAAGTTGAGTAATTGATTGGAAATATAATAGCTGACCCAATAAGATTATGAAGTTGAGCTCTCATCAAAGGCTCAAGCTTAGGATTAATAGGCCTCTATCTTTGTCTTACTGACTTGATTTCTTATTTTATATTAATGGTGTGTTGAGATAGACTTGAGTCAAATTCTTTGAGATCACTATATTTCCATGAATATAGATCAATAAAACTTGCACATAACTTAATGACATCTTCCTTTTCTAAATAAGTGCATAATTTACCCAACCTTAAGTTCTTACTAGGTGCAACTTCTACATTGGCATAATGTTATTCCTTTGTTGAAAAAGATAAATTTTTTTCCCTCAGATCATCATCACCAGTGAGTATGTTCTCAAATGTGACAAATCCCTTGGGTAAATTATTTGTTTTTAGTTTCATAATTTGATCACCATACTATTGCAAGTACTTTGATTGATTTCTTGTGGAAAACATAGCCTCTTCTTTCAAGAATCTAAAATTTTGATTATCATCTTCAAAAAATTGAAAATTATCATTATTATATGGTCTAGGACTTAAAAATACCTTAATATGTGACTAAACATTTTCATTTCTTACATCGGTTGGGACAATAAATTATACCCTAATCATAGCCAACATGTCTACATGTTTGTTCTCATCTCTTGGTATTGCCTAAATGTTGAAGGCCTGAAACTCTTCAAGTACATCCCATAACCTATGCTTATAAGATTTAAGTAATGGGTTTTTTCATACATCAAGACCTCTCATTTAGTGAGCTACATGTTCACTATCTCCAAAGACTTGTAAGGTGTTAAATTTCATATTCCTAGCCCATTATAAACCTTGAACTAATGCCTCATATTTTGCAACATTGTTTAAACAACCAAATTGAAAATTAATAGATGAGAAGTGCCTTTGTTTTTTTGGATAAATCAACTTAATTACAACCCTATTACCATTCTTATTCCTTGACCCATCAAAGAATAGTTTCCAAAGATCATCACTAGACTCAACATCCTTCATCAAGGCTAGAATTGGTACATCTTTCTCATGCAAGAAATAAACACCAAGTCCTTCCTATTAAATTAGCTTGTAAGGATAATATTATGTGAATTATAGGCCTAATAATCAAGTAAAGAATATATAATTCCATATAAAGATGATTTAGTTTCCTCTACACTATCTTCCATAATCTCATCTGAGATGAGGAAATTGGAGTTCACAACACTTGGAATATATGGTTCCAAATAGAACCATGCAATAGGTTAAAATTATATGTTTAACTTAGTTTCATACCTAATAATAAACATAAAATATGTCCAATTAGTAGATAAGTTTCCACAAATATTTGAGGTAAATTCCCTTAATAAACACATGGCAATATAGGGAGGCAAGTCCACCATAATTACATCCTGTTAAATGGTAACATTGGGACAAGAATGTAGTGCCAACTTAATATCTTTAATGATTCCTACTATATTTTTTGATGACCCATATAGTTGTAATACTCCTTTAATATTTGGTTCATATATAAGACCAAGCTTGTCTATAATTTGTTTAGGCATGACAATGATGCTACCTCCACTATGTACCATACAATTATGAACTAAATATTCACCAACTATCAAAAAGAGGTAGAAAGGAGGATTTTTACTTGAATTTAACTCATATTTGTCCCCTTTTTCTATTTTGTGTACCTAAAATACTTGATGCTTCACTAGTTGGTCTGAATTAGTTAGGACGACTCCTTGTTTCTCAGCTAGTTTTGGAGACACCTTGATAGCTGAAAACTCTTTGCTGAGCATGCATTTTTACCTTGAATTAGAAAAGGAATCCCACATACTAATGATAAAATTAGATTTATTCATCTAATCTATTATGATAAATGAGGCCCCATTTACCTTCTTGGAGAGTTATCAATGATGTCATAGAGGTGTCTAAGTGAGTTGATGAATTTCCTTGATAGTCTAAGTGATAATGACAAAGTGTGCAGTATACATGTCTTAGTATGCTTTAAGTTTCCTTGGTTGATCTTATATTTTGGAATTGTCAAGAACGTTTATTTATGAATATGATATTTTAAGGTTGTGTAAGATTTCATATCATAGGTCAAATATGTATTAAGTGATTGTGTGCATAAGTGGAATTTATCTAGTAGTCCATAGTTTTCATCTAGACGTTTTAGGTCCTATGGAAGAGAATTTAAGTAGGTAGTTTGATGACATCATAATTGACATGTGTGGATGAGTCAAATGGATTTGTTCATATGGTTTTTTTGGATCAACATACACCCAAATTTCTTACTTTTGAAAATGGGGGACACTAATGAATGTTTAAAAACAAATGAACCTTGAAAGGTTGTTTGAAAAGTTTTTTTTTTTTTTTAGAATTTGAAGTTCATCCACTTAAAAGGGATATGTTTTATACATGTTTAATGATAATGATTATGTTTTTGGACTAAATTTGATAAAGTTTTGTATTTTAAGATTGAATTTTAGGCTACATAAATAAGGCTAGGTTTCCCTTGTAGAAATCCCTAACTTTTAAATTCAGAAGTTGGTGGGAAATCTTAATGAGAAATTGATTCTTTTAAAAAGGGTCTAAGTGTGATTTTTATGTCAAGGTGAAACAAATAAATCTAATCAAATGGTGTGAATCAAATGAAAGAAAATGGACCCACCTAAACCCCAAATTACCCTTTGAAATCTTGATTTTAAGGCACTTTCTTGAAGTGACCCTTCAGAGTTTCTTGTAGTGTCCCGTCTGAAAAGTTGTCTCGGTCTACTTTAGTAGAAAGTGCCCTTTAGATAAATTATTTTTGGAACTATTTATTGTATAAATTTTGTTTGAAACAAATTAACCCTTCAAATTTTTTCAAACTTACCCTTCAGAAGAATTGGTTAAGACACTTTCTCAAGAAAGTGACCCTTCAAAGAATGTTTAAGGGAAACTGCATGAAGTCTTTCTAGTTTCCTTGTTTTATACATAACCCTAATATTTGATATTTATAGGGACCAATAATTGATGAGTACATGGATCAAAATAAATGGCACATACTTGCTCATAGATCTAATCTGATAGTGAAAAATCACAATATAATTTTCAATGCAATCTGACAATTCACGCTTCATCACAAGATTTGATCTGATAGTGCAAAATGGCCAAATGCTTACAACCTACTTAAAATTTAAGTAGAAAATAAAAAAAGGACTTAAGGGGTCATGTAGCCCAAAGACTTAGACATATGGCCAAAGGATCATGATCTCAGCTTAAAGAGCAATGTGTTTTTGAACACAACATGACTAAAAGGCTTAAGATTAAGCCCTCTAAGTACATTGAACGAACTTAAATTTGATAGCCTCACACCCATCATTTAACATTCAAAAGAACATTTTTGATGTTCATGAAGATGTCAAATTTAAGATAGTCTAAAATTTTAGCCTAGTGAAGGGATGTATTTCTTGACCCTTTAAAAGGCCCCTTTGTGTTTTTAACATGAAAACTTAGTAAAATAATTTTAACCTAAGTTTTTATTAAGCTCAAATCTCATTAACTCATGTCCATTCTTTTTAGATCTGATGGTTCGTGCTTCATCACAAGATTTGATCCAATGGTGTGAAATGGATAAAGACTTTTCAATGAGGATAAATCATAATGAAGGTGACCAATCAAAAAAGACTTCATGAATTGAGATCAATGGACCATGCTTGCTCATAGATCCAATCCAATGGTGTGAAAAAAATGAAAATTTCAAAGACTAACAACTAGATTATGAAAGGACTTTCACAAGAGTAACATGAGAAAATTTATGAATTTACCACCTCCACCATTAAAGCTATGAAAAAACCCTAGTTTTCTAAAATAAATCCCTAAATTTACATTCAAAAGAGTTAAAAATCACCTTGAAAAGAACTAAGAAGACTTAGTAAAATCCTACAATTAAAGAGCAATATAACCAATTAAGGAATTATGGTTGTAATAAGAAAAAAATAGTGAGATGAGGTAGAGGTTTACTTTTCAACTGATAATAAAGGAAGATGTTACAAAGACACTGAACTAGATGTAGGAGCCTTGAATAATAGTATGAAGAATTGGTCATTAATCTTCTTTGCAATCGACCTTCTACAACCATTAGCTTCTAATGAGCAATGAATTATTGCCAACAAGTGGAAACATGAATATCTCATGGTAATCTAGATTCCTAGACTTCACCTTGTAGCTACCAAACCAAAGGTACTCCATGTATCAATATTTTATCTCATATGTTTATTGATTGTAGAGTAGATGGAGACTGGATAATAAAGGAAGGCACATCAAAGAAGGTTGCTTATATACCTCTAGTAGCTTTTTAAAGATATTATAAGCTTCCCAAGTCCGATATATAATTCCTTAAAATCAAAGAATGGACCATGAGGAATGACTTAGATAATATCTTAAGACCATGGCTGGATAGAGGAACTCATGTGATGAGAAACCATGATGGTAAACTCCCAATTGTATAATTAAGGGAAGGGATTAGAATCATCATGAATTTTTTGAATAGGGCTTCTAGAGTAGAAATCACATCCTATGTTAACCCCCAGTGGGTCTCCTATGTCTACTTCATGGTTGAAGAAAAGTTGACTCCACCTATTGGAGAAATGATAAGTATCCATCTAGGAAGGTAGTTCAAAGAAATTAAAAGGAAGACAATCCATTTTTTCACAATTATGTCTTACTTATTGGATGCCTTCATGGCCTCAACCTACTTACCTACCATTAGGAATTGGTTCTCTCATATCAAGATTACCATTTCTTACCATTACTCGAAATTGCACATATTCAAGTATAGAGACCAGATGTAATTCATTTGTGATTGCATATATCCCACTCTAGTTGGGATAACTACTAGAAGTCTAATGCCTAGGGTTTACCCCCTCATCAAGTAATGTGTAGAACCTATTGGTGATATGGCTCTATCTTGATTATACAGTCATCAAAAATGAAGGTTGCTAGACTCAGCTCTATAGGCTACTAGTGCATGTCCCAATCAAGCTAGCTGAGTAAGGGATAGCTCATCAAATCCTTCATGGTATAGACCATGTATGCAAAGATAATAATAAAGGAATCCTAAATAATTTCCCATATCTAATTATGAAAACATTGGTTCATGGATGGAAGTAATTAGAGATTTTAGTAAGGAATAAAGAGACATTCTACTTCCAATTAGATGACCTCAAGACATGGGATCCAAAGGGAAATGTAATCTCCTATCTAAAATCCAAAAAACTACATAAGGTACCTTATTAACATCAATTGGGTCCATATGACCACTTATACATAAAGGCATCCAACTTTGAGGAAGCGTTGGCTAGGTTTAAGGGGCATGGATTCAAATTAGAACATATATTGCAAAGGGAAGAAAAACCATCAAGAGAAAGATGGAAAATGAATCCCTTGAAATACCACTTCTTACCTTCCATTTTGGGTACACCATGAGTGCCTCAAGGTCCACCTCAACAATGATAACTACCTCAGCAACAAGTTCACAAAATTGAAGGACCTAGTGAACAAAAGATGAAACATAGGCCAGGAGAGGGACCCTCTACCTTAGATTTGAATTAAAGAACCCTTTCCCCTATGTAATACCTTGATATGGTTACCTTTGAACCTTATGAAACAATGTAAGAGTTCATTAAGGAACTTATAGATACATACATGTTAGACAAGGAAGGAGATGAAGATGAAGGAGCCACAACTGAGGTAGCACTAATTAAAGAGCCTCAAGCTGAAGAGATAGACAAAGGAAAAGGATTTGCCTTATATTTGGTCCCTATGACCAAAAGAAATAGGGATATAGATATGGCTTTGGTTCCTAGATCCCCAAAGAAACCTAAGTGTATTCACCCAATAAGTGAGGTAAAATTGTTTACTGACAAATTTCCCATACATGGACCTATCATCCCTGACTAGTTCATCAATGGGAAATTCCAAAAGATACCCTCTCAAATGAAATAATGGGCTTTGAATAGCACTAAATTTTTTGAATTTAATGATTAAGTCCATCCCTTGATCTTAGAGCTCATGAAGGAACAAGAAGATAGGAGAATGATTGAGGCTGCTAAAGAAAATAACAAGAAAATAGAAGAATCAGGTAAATTAAGAGGGGCTAGTCTCAAAACACTATAAGCTTCAAATATTTTAGAAGAATATCCATAGGTACAATTTAGCCCTGATATGGCTACACTAGAGAAGGTTAATACAAATAAATTTACTATTGGAACTGAAGAAGTCATTCTCTAAATGGTGGAACCATTTATAGGACTCACTTCAGTCCAAGGCTAGGTAGCAAGGGAGCACCCCATTCATCAAGAAGATATTATGAGTTTGGTGGAAGCCTAGTAAATAATGGCCATGATGGGAATTTAGGGAATGAAGCGAAGAATCTTGAACTTGGAAAAAGAGAAGAAATACTTGGAGGCATAAGTTTCATTATCAATTTTGGAGGACCTATTAAAGATGCTAAATAAGTACCTCTTAGATGCCTTTGAATGATTAAAATATATAAAACTCAAGCTTAATACCTTATAAATTCAAGCCAAGAAGGCACAAAAATTGATACAACAATGGCAACAAATGAAAGACTAGGTAACAAAGTTGATCAAAGCACACATCACCAAGCAGCCCCTAGATTTCAAGATCATTAAAGAAAGGCAATTGAATGCCATTTAAGGGATCCTGGTGGATCAAATATAGGAATTAAGTTCATGGTACAAGGCCAATGACTTCATAGAGGAAGATAAGGACTTGGTGAATAGAATTGAGAAGTTATTAAGAACCTTGTTGGTGACCCCTTCTCAACCTACTGCCACCAGCCTAATGCATGTCATGAAATTCTAGTAGGGAGTCCCAGCATTCATCCAAGGCATCAAGGATGAAAACCAAGGACAATAAAATAAAGATAATTCAAAGGTCCTTAATGTCATCCTTACCATAAGAGAATAGATAGTAGAAGCAAAGTGCTTACAAGAGGTCACCATTAGAAGTGACAAAGAATATGATACATTGGTTGAACATGAAGAAGAGAGTCTAGTGAAGCCCACAGTGGATTTGGAGTTAATCAAAGAACAATCCACCATAGTGAAATACTTTTTCTAGCCTATGTGATCAAGGGGGTCCACCAACCCAAGAGTAAACTCAAGATTATTCTTTTGTAAACTATATATGCTAGTTTGTTAGCATATATTAGTCTTTTGATCTAATAGGTTCCTAACAACCATATGTACCATAGATTTCTTTGTAAAAGGAAAACTATCCTTACCTCTTGTAAAAGTTTGAAATAAAGATGACTAGTACACTGCCTATGTCTTTTGTAAATAAACAAGTGTCACCATTTGTAAAGGGAGGGATTTTGAGAAATTTTATACTAGAGAAGTTAATACAATTGGAATTATACAAAGATTGTCTAGTGTTGTGTTTTATTGTTTTTTATTTCTCTCAATTTCATGTTGATGTCTTAGGTTTGAATGGTTCTTGGATAGATGAGCTATATTTCATGTTCATGAGGTTTTTAGTTTGTGATGTGCTAGACTAGTTGAAGGATTCTAAGTTTACTTCATTTTATTTGCTTTGAATTTGAATGCTCTTATGAAATTTAGATTAACATAGCAAAATATTTAAGTAATCTTGAATTTTACTCATGATATTTATATTTGCCTTTGAATCTTGCCTACTTTTTGGTGAATCTTGGGCTTATGCTATGTTGCATCACTGATTGGTTAAATGTATGCTCAAATTAAATAGAAATTTATCATTATGTTTGAGACTAATGATTGAAATCACATTTCTTCTCTGCCTTACCCTACCTTTTGATTCTTTTTTCATCAATTCTCACTTTAGTTTAAAGATCATTGTAAATATCCACTTAGATTAGCTTAGAGTTAGAAATCTTGACTAGGAAGACTATAAGACTGCCAAGATTTAGACCTTGGTGGCTCCCAACCACCACATAAAACAAATTTTGTGGGTAGATCTCATACTTTGCTGACTATTCCACCCTAGACACACTACTTGTCACAAACTTCAACTTGTGCCTTGGATTCTTGTAATCCTAAAATGAGAAGTGTTCATCAACACTAAGGAACACTCTTTGAAGCATCAACAAGAGGTAGTTCCCCACTGGTGATAAAAGGAGGGACTTATTTGTAAATATTATTTATTTCTTGGTTAAGCTTAGAGGATATTTACATCCTTTGTAAATATCTTTGCTCTGTGAGTGTTTTCTTGCTCATCTTTGCACTTAATAAGGCAAACACCCTTATTCTTTGTAAATTCAATTCAAACTCTGGTAGTATGGATTTATATCATAAAACTCTTAATGTCTGAGGTTAAGATGGCTTTAGTTTGGTTAATATTGGTGTTGTTTGTATGAAATTTGAGTCTAATTCATTATAAGGATGCAAAGGATGGTCATCTTTGCTTAATTCAGCACATCTTTGAGCTAATTCAGTTAAATATCAATGTCCTTTACATTTTCATACATAAATATTTGAAAATTAAGCTTAGTGTGCACATTATTTATCATTTTTTGGAAATTAATTTATTACACCATACTTCAAAGTAGGATTCTTAGTTCTCAAGCTGGAATTACCTAGAACCATGACTAGATCTCATTCAAAAACTAGGGAACCTCTACTTGAGCTCGAGACACACTGATGGGATAGAAAGGATAAAATAAGGTGTAAACATTAAAAATATTTTCCATCTTCACCTCTATACGGAGTCATTGCATTAAAGCTTTGGCCAGATATGGCTTGGCTGGGAAGTTTTCCTTTCAATGTTCCAAGTATAGTACATGATTTTCCATGAAATCCTAAGAAATGTTTTCCTATTTTTAGTTCAATTGGTATGGTCACTATCAATGAACATGTCATGTATTTTAAAGCTACTTTAAGGTTATTAAATGTCATACATGAGGATGTAGCTTGTAGGTTATTCACTTTTACCTTCAAATATGCTACCTATGAGTGGTTCTTAAACCTACCTGATGATTGCATCACTTCTTGGAATAACTTTGACACTATCTTTATTGATCAATTTGGGAATATCATTAGCCCTTATGTCATATATCATTAGTTTACTACCATCAAGAGAGATGCAAGTGAGCCTATTAGGTCTTTTAATGCCATATTTCAAAATATGTTTAATAGAACCATAGATCCTTACAAGTCTAATGAACCTTTGGCCTTAGAGATATATAAAGATTCTATGGATCCCATGATTTCTATGTTTGTAAAGAGAACCCTTATAGATATCACTACATTAGCTCAAGCTTATTCAGAAGTAGTGGTCATTAGTGACCAAATGCATCCTGAAGGGAAAATGGCTTACACTATTCCAAATATCAACGTACAAATGCTAGCCTTGAACCTTTTCCTAGCTAATAAATAGAATTCTCTCACTTTGAATCAAATACCAGCTCTAACTATCTTGCCTACTAGTCATGCTACTCCCAATCATAACTTAGGTTTCTTAGGTCAGAAAACTACTAATAGATATCAAACAAATGGTTAAAAGGCTCTAATACTAGTCAAAACTACTAATAATAGTCAAGCTCAAGCTTCTAATGCTCTAAAGAATGAAAATGAGTCCATGCTCAAGATGGTCCAAAAGCTTAGTATAGACTTCTTACAATTGCAAAAACAAGTTGATAATGCTAAAGACAACTCTAGATGGAAATTCACCTTTAAAAAGATTAATATACCTAGAAATTGATTCGAGAATGATAGCTTCTTTAATAGGAAAAAAGCTAATGAGACTTCTTCATCTTACAAGAAGACTATGAACATCAATCTCATAGATATTTCCCTACCTGATTATTGTAGATTTCATGCCACTTCTAAGCATGGTGAGATAGATTATATTAAATTATGTAAATCTTTTGAAGCCTTTTAGGAAGATATTGACACCTTTGAGCTTATCCCAGATAAGGACAATAATTCTAATAATTTTGGATCTAAAGCATCTGATCAAGCACACATGATGGAGACCTTCCAAATTCCTTTCCAAAAAGATAATGAGCTTGACAATAATCTTGAAGAAATCCAAGCATTTCAATAATTTCTAAAGGCTTACCCTCTAAGGAATAGGGAGCAAAGATAGCCCTAGACTACTTCTACTCCTCCTAATGACTATGGGACTCCTTTAGACACTTCTTCAAGAAATGATCTTAAACGACCCAAAGGTATTTATTCTAAGCCTCTGATTGAACCTTTGAATAATACTAGATATAATATTATTGAGGACATGAAGAAAATCAAGGAAAATATCACTCTACATGAACTGACATAGATAATCGAGCAAATAGACCTCTTGGAATCCTTGTTCAAGAAGCCTAGAAAGCCACCGAAAAATGATACTACTAATGTAAATATGCAAGTGGAAAAAGTAGAGTCTCCACCCTTTCTACTCATAGTTAGAGTGTTTGGTAATAATGTCCATAATTGTCTACTAGATTTAGGAGCTTTAACTAATATTATGCCAGTTAGAATTTGTGAGCAACTAGGATTGAACCCAATCAAGTCAGACTGAGTAGTCACATAATTGGATAAATCAAAATTCAAAGTCATTAGAGAGCTACTTAATATGAATATTATTTTGGCAAGTGAACCTAGAGCTCAATAGTTTATTAACATTCAAGTAGTAGACATCCCTAATGCTTATGGGTTACTTCTAAGTAGGGAGTGGATGAAAGCTTTGAATGGGTATATTTATACTGACTGTTCTCACTTGTGGCTACCATGGAAGGGTGTTTCTAATTAGATAAGGGTTGAGATAGAGATGAGGATGAATCATATGATAACTGAGTATAATGTAGTTAAATAAAGGGTAAAATTCCTTGATTTTGATATTAGAATCTTCACCTTAGAAATTACACAAAAGATAGATTCTAAAATGCTTCCTCTAATGCATGGATTATGGAATTTACATGTTGATGGAGCCAGATGCAAATAAGGATCAGGATCTAACATAGTGTTAGTAGACCCTATAGACAAACACTACCATGCATCTTATAGGTTGTAATTTCCTTTCACTAATAACTTAGCTGAGTATGAAGCTCTTATTCTTGGAATATAGCTTACCATCAAGCACAAAGTTAAAGAGCTTCTAGTCTATAGGGACTCTGAACTTGTGGTCAACCAAGTGAAGAGTAAATACCAGTGCAAGCTATCTTACTTGAAGAAACATAAGTTTAGGGTATGGGATTTGATTTAATATTTTGATGCCTTAAACATCTTAGCTATTCTAAGGGAAGAAAATAAGGCTACTAATGATTATGCTTCTACTACAGCCAACGTCATGCCAAATCAATATTTTCCTAACTTTAACATTTAGTTGGTACCTTGCCCATTAGTCCTTGATAACATTAGTCACTTATAAGTTTTCAATGATGATCAATAGATCATCAAATTCTTGACCATTTTTTGCACCTTTAAAGCCCATATCATTTATGAAGTGGATGAAATATCTCTTCAAAAGGATCCTAATGGTAATATCATCTAGCTTAGTGATAACAAGATAACTAAAGGGATGATCTCTTTAGAGAGGATGTTTGATCATGATAAGCTTACAGAGGTACCTAAAGTGAGTGGAAAAGACTACTAGCTAGTTGATCTCAATCTAAAAGACTAAACTTAACCCATCAACATAGGGAAAGCATGCACTGAAATGGAGAATAAGAAAGCAAGAGAGTTGTTCACAAAGTACAAAGATGACATTGATTGGTCTTATGAAGACTTGAAGATATTTTACCCAAGGCTCATAACTCATACAATACCTCTAAAATAAAATTACAAGCCTTTTAGGAAAAATCAAAGGCCATTCAATCCTATATTAGAGCCTATGATCTATAAAGAGGTAAATAAACTATTGGATGCAAGGATTATTTTTTCTATCACACACTCCACTTGGGTTATAAACTTGGTCCTAATAAGAAAGAAGAATTGGGAGATTAGATTATGTATTGACTTTAAGAACTTGAACAAAGCTTATAAAAAGGACAAATATCCTCTACCTTCTTTAATTCAAGTCATACAAGCTATTTTAGGGTTAAATATGATGTCCTTAGATGGATTCTTAGGATATAACCAAGTGCTAGTTGATACAGAGGATAAGATAAAGACAACTTTCATGACCAAGTGGGGATCCTATGTCTACTAGAGGATGCCCTTTGGGCTTATCAATGCAGGAGTAACATTTCAAAGGGCCATGGATGATGATTTCTAAGGTTTTTTAGACAAATGTATCATCATATATATGGATGATTTGATAGTTTTCTCCAAGAATAGAGAGGATCACTTCATTCACTTGCAATATGTTTTTGAAAGGTTTAGAAGATATGGAATTTCCCTCAACCCAAAGAAGAGTATATTTTATGTCACACAGGGGAAAATACTAGGCCATGTTATCACTAAGAAAGGGATATATATAGATCCTAATAGAGTGGAGGCCATCTATAAAATTGAGTTGTCTAACAAAAAAAAATACCTCAAGTCATTCTTCAAAAAAATTAACTTTGTAAGAAAGTTCATCTCAGGCTTTCCTGAAATTGTCAAGCCTTTGAATGACATGATGAAGAAGGATGGAAAGATCTCTTGGAATGATGAATCTAACAAAGTATTTACTGACATTAAAAGGGTAATAACTAAAGCACCAGTCCTCATAAGTCCTAAATTCTCAAAGGATTTCTATCTATATTTATTTTCTTCTGAGCATACTATGGCTATAGTACTAACTCAAAAAGTTGATGGGAATGATCATCCCATAGCTTTCATGAGCACCAATTTCAAGAATTCTAAATTTAACTATTCAATTATTGAAAATCAAGCTTATGCATTGGTGAAATTAGTTAAGAAATTTAGACATTCTATCCTTAGGAATAAGGTATATGCAATCTTGCAAGATCTAGCTACAAAAATCATGATGAGTCAAAATGAGCTTGGAGAAAGTATAGGCAAATGGATGTAATTTATACAAGAGTATGACATCAAAATGAATATTTCCACATTGTTAAGGTGCCAAGGCTTAGTTCAAATTATTGCCAATGTAAACCCCATGCTCCATGTCATCCAAATTGACCAACAAAGCTTCCAACCAAATGAGTGTTATGATTTTATCATCCACCTAATTATAAATGGTGTTTGTCCCCTAGGACTTACAAGAGAGAAAAGGAGATCCTTGAGGCTGAAATCAAATCATTACCTCATCAATAATGGAGTCGTGTATAGAATTAACTTTGAGGAAATTTATTCAAGATGTGTATCCAAAGAAGAAGTAGCTCAAATCATGACTACCTTCCATGAGAAGGTAGGAAGTAGACACCCTTCAAGAAGAACCATAACTCACAAGATCCTTAGATATAAGTATTATTGTCATAACCTCTTCAAAGATGATCAAAAGCATTTGAGGGAGTGCCATGCATGCCATATATTCAACACAAAAGAGCCAAAGGCAGCCATGCCTTTGCAACCTATGATAGTTAACAAACCCTTTACACAATGGGGTTTGGACTTAATAAGGGTGATAAACCCCAATTATTTTTATGGCCACAAATTTTTTCTCACTTATATTTATTATTGTATAAGGTGGAGTGAAGTTTTTTCCACAAAACATTATATGGTAGAACATGTAATTAACTTCATGGAAGATAACATTTGCACAAGATTTGGAACTTGAGTCTCTTTGGTCTATGATAATGGATCTACCTTCACTTCTATTGAGATGAATTAATGGGTGTATGATAATGGCATAAATATAAAGTTTGTATCCAATCATTATACCTAATGGAATGGAGTCTCTAAATCTAAAAATAAGAATTTGATGAAGGCCATCAAGAAATTATTAAAGACAAACCCAGAATGTGGCATAAGCTCCTCAAATTTGCATTATGGGTCGATAGAATTAGAATCAATCAGGATCTCAAAGATTCATCATTATTATAGGTGTATGGAAAATAACCTATCTTCCCTATCACCCTCAAGTTTCCCACATTTAACTTTATAGAAGAGTATATGGAAGAAAGCCAAGACCTTGCTAGATCAAGGCTACTAGACATTATTCATATGGAAGATGCCAGAGACAAATAATTTATTGAATTTAGCAGGAATCAAACAAAAGTGAAAAGGTGGTTTGATAAAGGATCCAAAATAAAAGTGTTTAGGAAAGGAAACTTAGTCCTCCTTTGGGACAAAGCTTCAGAGCCAAAAGGAAATCATGACAAATTCACACCGTTATGGATTGGGTCATATCAAATTGTAGAGACATTGAGAAACAACACTTTTTAGTTGAAAGACCTACAAGGAGAAAAGTTCACCTTGCCCACCAGTGGGTAGTATCTAAAGAATTAATTTTCTTCTAATCTACCAGGGGTCTTCATAGAGTAGAATATGTAAGACTTTTTAGATTATAGTAGGTAGCTAACTAGTTTCTTTTCTTGTTGTCCCTTCTTGCTTTACTTGTACATATTTGTTTAATTATTACTTGTTTATTTTTGTTGTGTGTTTTATTTGATCTTTCTTGGTTGTGATATTTTATTTCCAATAAGTCTTGTAGACAATAATTTCTCAAGTTTTCATGAGATTGCTTAAAATTCTAGTGCTTTGAAGTAGGCACATAAATTTTTCAATGATGAACATAGGTTATTACAAAGCACCATGATGTAACTCAAATATAATGGTGTAGATTGATATAGAATTTAATTATCATGACAAGTATTAAGCATAATCTTAAATCAAGGTTTGGTTAAAATAAGAATCACATGTGTTAAAAGAAAACTTAGGTTGTTGAGGCACATTTCATACTAGCACTTAAAAGACATCCTTATCTAGGATAGAGGTTACAACTAAAAGTGATTACCCAAGGATTAAAACACTTGACTAAATCCTTAAAAAAATGATATATTAGTTCCAAACCTTTGCAAAAAGACCTAGAAAATACAAAAAAGAAGAGACTTATTGTATAATATATGGACAAGAATCAAAGGTGATTATAGTAACCTCCACCAAGGCTACAGATGCCTAGATAATAGTGGAGAAAGGCCTTAAATGGGACCAAAGGTATCTATATCATGGATATGGATGCCTAGTTGGTAGTAGAGAAATGCCTAAGGCTTCCCTAAACTAAGAGAAACTATTCTCAATGAATATCCAAAATGCTTCAAGTCAAGTGTTATGACCAAAGGTATGACCTAGATGTTGTGTTCCAGAGTTCCATGAAAAATAGTAAGTGGAATCAAAGCACACAAAATGTGTCTATATTTCAACATTTTGAGTTTTAATTTTACACATGTGAGGTTTATGCCAATCAAGGTTTGATTTAGACAATGCTATGGACCTAATGAATGAAAGACTTATGTATTGATCTAAACAAGAGCCTTAGGTTCTAACATATTTCTATGTTTCACCTATGAGTCTCCATTTTTTGGATCAACATACCTCTCACTTTCTTGATTTTAAAAATGGGGGACCCTTATGAATGTTTAAAAACATTTTAACCTTGAAAGCTTGCTTGAAAATGTTTTTTTTTTAGAATTTGAAGATCATCCACTTCAAAGGGATATACTTTATACATGCTTGATGATAATGATTATATTTTTGGACTAACTTTGCTAATGGTTTATCTTTGAAGATTGAATTTTAGGTTATATAAAGAAGGCTAGGTTTCCCTTTTAGAAAACCCTAAATTTTGAATTCAAAAGTTGGCAAGAAAGCTTAATGAGAAATTGATTCTTTTAGAAAGGGTATAAGTGTGCTTTTTTATGTCAAGGTAAACCAAATAAATCTAATCAGATAGTGTGAATCAAATGCAAGCAAATGATCCCACCAAAACCCCAAAGTACCCTTTGAAATATTGATATTAAGTCTTGAAGTGACCCTTCAAAGTTTCTTGAAGTGTCCCTTTGAAAAAGTTGTATCAGTCCACTTTGGTAGAAAGTACCCTTCAGAGAAATTATTTTGGGCACTATTTCTTGAAAACATTTTATTTGAAACAAATCAACCCTTTAGCTTTTTTGAAACCTGCCCTTTTGAGGAATTGGTTAAGACACTTTCTTGAGAAAGTGACCCTTCAAAGAATGTTTAAGGGCAATTACGTGTAGTCTTTCTAGGTTCCTTGTGTTATGCTTAACCCTAATATTTTCTCTTTACAAGGATAAATCATTGATGAGTACATGGATCACACTTAATGGCCCATACTTGTTCATAGATCTAATTTGATAGTTCAAAATAGTTGAAGACTTTTAAATACAAACTAATGGTCCATGCTTCATTACAAGATTTGATTTGACGGTGCGAAATGGATGAAGTCTTACAACCTAATCAAAATTTAAGTAACCAATCAAAAAAAGACTTAAGGGATCATGTAGATTTAGAAATATGGCCCATGAAGCATGATTTCATATTAAATAACAATTTGTTTTCAATAAAAAATGACTACAAGGCTTAAGATTAAGCCCTCTAAGCACATTAGATGAGCTTAAATTTGAGAGCCTCGTGCCGATTATTTGATGTTCGTGAGGATGTCAAATTTAAGATAGTCTAAAATTTTAGCCTAGTGAAGGGATGTATTTATCGACCCTTTAAAAGGCTCATTTTATTTTTTAATATGAAAATTTAGTAAAAGACTTTTAACCTAAGTTTTTATTAATCTTGAAGCTCATTAACTCATGTGCATTGTTTGCAGATCTGATAGTCCATGCTTCATTATAGGATTTGATCCAACAGTGTGAAAGGGCCAAAGACTTTTAAATGAGGATAAAGCATAACAAAGGTGTCCAATTAGAAAAAACTTCATGGATTGATAACAATGAACCATGCTTTCTCGTAGATCCAATCCAATGGTGCAAAATGAAACAAACTTTCAAAGACTAACAGGTAGCTTCTGAAAGGAATTTTATGGGAGTAACGTGATATAATTTATGAATTCACCACCTAATCCATTAAAGATATGAAAAAAACCTATTTTTCCAACATAAATCCATATTTTTTTCCTAATTAAATCATATTGCATTTAAAAGAGCTAAAAATCACCTTAAAAAATGAGAAGACTTAGTGAAATCCTACAATTAAAGAGAAATAAAACCAATTAAGGAATTATGGCTACAACAAGATAAAAATGGTGAGATGAGGCATAGGTTTACTTGTCAACTGACAATGAAGGAAGATATTACAAAGATACTAAACTGGATGTAGGAGCCTTGAATAATGGTATGAAGAACTGGTCAAAAATCTTGTTTTCAATCAACCTTCTACAACCATTGGCTCCTAATGAGCAATGAATTATAGCCAAAAAATGGAGACATGAAGATCTTGTGGCAATCTAGATATCTAGACTTCACCTTGCAGCTACTAAACTAGAGGTACTCTATTGTATTGATATCTTAGCTCCTATGTTCATTAATTATAGAATAGATGGAGACTAGATAATAAAGGAAGGTACATCAAATAAGGTTGCTCATATATCTCTAGTAGGTTTTAAAGGATATTATAAGCTTCTAAAGTCTCATAGACACTTCCCTACAATCAAGGAATGGACTGTAGACACCGTAAATGTGTCTGCACCTTGGTCACCTTTCGTTCTCCCCCCTTGTCCACCTCGACCCATATCCTAACCCTTGTCCTAATCCCCTCCATTCATTAAATTAAAATAACTTAAAACATTTTAATTTAGTGGCCCCCTTTCCACCTCACCCTTGCCACCTTGCCACCTTGGATCCTCCCTTGAATCCCTCCACCTTCCCCCTAGCATTTATTATGCCAAATATCCTCATTATCTTCCCCCCACGCCCATTTAAGCACCCTCATGACCGTTCTTCTCACAATCCCTCCCCCGGCGGCGTGCAAGAATGCGCAGAGGCTATTTTTAGCCTCTGTCCCCATTCTGCCACCGCCGACGTCGGCGACCCTTCAGCCAACGTCGGCAAAACTGCCAGCGTCGGTAGCCTTCAATACCCCTTTTTGCATCCGTTGTAGCCCCTGGACCCTTGAGCTCACAAACGGAATCCTCTCGGCGCTTTGGCATTCGACTCTCTTCTCTCTGGACCTCGTGCAACAGTAACAACAGAGGAAGGGACTCTAGATCAGGGATTTCCTCTTGCAACAAGTCTTCCATGGCTCCAACAACAGCTCCTCCATCCTTCAGTCAGTAAGCCAAAAGGTAAGCAATTTCATTGTTTTATTCCATTCTTTCATTTAGTCTCAGTTATCTATCCTATCTACTATCTTCTACTTGCTGTGTCCTTCCCCTGAGAGGCTGAAAAGCCTTCTCAAACCCTGTCCCCTGTCCATCTCCCTCTTTCCTGTCTCCCTTTTAATCTAGTCCCAGACAACTTCCTCGCCCCTCCTGCCAACAAAAGACCCTGCACAGGGCACCCAACCAGACCCAGACCATTCTCCAAACCATCCAAGCACGTCCATAAACTCTGTCTCAGACCCATCCACGGACCAAAACCAAACCAGACCCGACCACAGGCCACAACCCTGACCGATGCCGGTCACTTCCCCAACCGACGTCGGTAGGATAACTGACGTCGGTAGATCAGATAACCGACACCGGCAACATTTCCGACCTCGGCGACTGTCATCACCCCGACTGCTCCTTTCAGGTAATCATTTATCTTTCCTTTCCTTTCTAATTTGTTTATCACTTCTGTATTCTGGCATCCTGTATTTTCTTGGTCTTTTATTTGTCTGTTATCAGTGGGTTGACCTCCCTTGAGGAAGTTTTCACACTTCCGAGAACAAGCTTTCGCTTGGCAACCCACCGCCTATCCATCTAACATTTTCTTGTCCAAGTTCTTTTTCTTTGCAGGTGTCATTCCTCCACAGCCAAAGAGGGGTGCTCACAAACGTCTGGATTACGGTGCGCGATCTTCATCCAGGTACTTCACATGCCTTGACCATTACTTCTTTAGTTTCTTCTCTCTCTTGAATGTAGAAAGGAAATTTGAATAGAAACATTCTGGCACGCCCGATGGGACCCTAGGTTCCTCCTAGGTTCCTTTTCTTCTTCATTCATTTAGGAGCATTAGGTTCTTACCTTTTCTCCTCCTTCTTTTCTTCTCAATGACACTATAAGCAGGAAATTAAAAAGAATCTTTCTTTTCTTTCTTGCACATTCTAGACTAGTCCAACGTCATACTCTCAACCCTTTCTCAAACTTGTCTTCATAACAAACGTCACATTTCGACTTGGGAATTAAAACACTTTGCATTCATTTCTGCTTGTGCTTGCATCTTCATAGTCCACATCTTGTAACTTAGATGCATATTGAATAAATCGTAGACACTTGATGTTACACTACCAAACCACATGCACTAAAACGAACATAAAACTTACTTGAGACAAGGCCCGACTGGGATTTCATCCCCCAGCGGATACCTTACCCGTCCCGGTGACCCTACTTGGATTTCATCACCAAGGGGGAAGCCCACTCCGTTCTCTGGTGGAGGATAAACTCTAGGCGAGGTATATCTTGGCTAAGTGAGACCAGCTAACCACTGGAATCGTTAAGTGAGGGGAGCTTGCTCCTTAGCACCAGGCCACGTACCAGACCTAACATAGATTTTTGAGCACCTAAAACAAGACCCGAAACCAGCTCCAGACTGCTTCTTCTAGGACCTTCTTGACAGCCAATCTCCCCAAACATTCATCTAAGACATAAGCCACAGCTTCTAGAGTTAATTCCTAGGATTTATCGCTTAGGTTTGTCTGTCTCTCTCTATTTTCCTCTTCTCATCTATTTGTTTGAGTGAGTGAAGACACTTTCTTCATTGTTTTTCCAAGAATCTTCAAATCCTTTGGTTCTCTGGAAAACACAGTCACCGACATCGGTTCTGTCACCGATGTCGGCTTTCCTCTCTTACTGACATTGATTATCTGATTGATGTCGGCTATCTTCCTTACCGACATCAGTTTTTCAACCGACGTCAGTCTCTGTCACTGTCCTTTTTTTTCAAAACTAGCAGCCTAAAACCTGTCCCTTCTCTGTCAAAAACTCCATTCTAAGTTTCTGGAACTGCAAAAACACAGTTTTTGGAATCTGACCCTCCTTTTTGACCACCCTCCCTCGTCCCTAACCAGTCCTATCATGGAGTTCCACTCGGAGACTGAAAGAACTCCTACAGGACCAACCCCGACCCCGACCCTGACTCAAATTCCCATCATCCCTGAAGGGGACCAAGATTTTGAGAGATTCTTGGACCTCAATACCGCAGCCCTCCAAAATTATCTCGTGAGAAACCCAATGCGAGACCTTTTAGGTGACGTGGCGATGACATCCACACCATTCGCCACCCAACCCTTTATGACTCAGCCTTTTGCCTCAACTATTAACCCAACCATGGCCAATATGCAAAGTTTGGCCTCCCCATCTATTTTTAGACCGACCTCCATCGGGGTTTCATTACCCCCTCAACCATATCCAATTCAACCAAGTTCTACATCATATCAAAACTTGATTGTCTCAACCCCTTACACTTTTGCACCCACAAATGTAGGAGTGCCTACTTCACCCTTTGTCAGTGCCGCCATGCAACCACCTTTGGCGGTACCTAGTCATCTTATGCCTTCTACCTCCATGACCCAACCACCCTTAGCATCCACTTTTGTCCCTGCGACTAGTCATCCGTACATTGTACAACTGACTATGTCGCACGCCTCCTCTAGCCTCTTCCAAGTGCCTTACAACCTAGGTGGTGCTCAACCTACCAATCCGTCAGCAGACATCATTAAGATGCTGATGGATAAAATGTCCAGTCTCGAAGCCTCCATTTCCAGTTCAAGCAATACTTTGTCATATGAGCAAATTTGCAACGAACCCATCCATCCTTCCGTCCCTATTCGACCATATCCTAACCATTGAGAGCTTCCTAAATTCACTCGCTTTCAGAGTAAGGAAGACCCACAACAACATCTACGGGCATTCAGACATGCCTGTTACCTTATTGCCCATGACAATGCATTACTTTTACGCACGTTCCCTATGTCGCTTTCTGGCCCAGCCCTTGACTGGTATAGTTCTCTTGCCAGACACTCTATCTTTTCATTCATCTAACTCGCCCAACTATTTCTTGACCATTTCTCAATCAACATCACCAAACAAGTCTCAATCACAGACCTTTATTCCATCAGGCAATTTGACGATGAATCTGTAGTCGATTTTGTCGCTCATTGGAGAGGCTTGATTAACCAGCTCTCCTTCTCCTTGCCTCAACCCGAGCTCATCGAGCTCTTTTCTCGAGCATGTACCAACCACATCTCTTCTACCTTGTGGATTCAGACATTCCGCACTTTTGACGAAGCTTTCATCATGGCTCGAAAGCTTGAACTTTGCACCCTTGAAGAAGATAAGGTCAAATTACGTAATACCAATGCAAAAGCTACTGACCATTCTTCTTCCAGACCTTCTTCTTCTGCCAACTCCAAGTCCAAAGGAGTGGCTAACACTGTGGTCATTAGATCACCATCCTCAACAACAATGAATTACTCTCAACCTTCTACATCTTCCAGCATCACCAAACAATTCCAACAATGGTACATTCAGCGTTCCTACACTCCACTTGGAGAACCATACGCTTCCGTTTTGGAAAAACTACTCAAGCAGGGGGTCCTCAATCTCCCTCCAATTTGACCACCTCAATTTGACCCCTCTAAAGCCCTCCCTACATGGTATAGAGAGGCTGACTTCTGCCACTTTCACTGCATCCAAGGCCACGACATTGACAACTGTCAAACTTTCAAAAACATCGTCCAAGACATGATCGACAAGGGGGATCTTGTTTTAGATAACCCGAACGCCCCACCCAATCAACATATCGACATCTTCAAACACCCTTTTCCAAATCATCCACCTACTCAGAACAACGTCCAAACCATAACCAAAGATTCTCATGACCATGACATTCACACGATTAACACTATCTTACCTCTTGTCTCTGACCAATCTCTTTCACAGGTAGAAGAGTCTTCTCCTATTAGTCCTCCATCTATTTCTCCTATATTGGAAGACACCTTGACCACATCAACACCATTAAGCCCACCTTCATCCAATGACCATACCTTGCCTACTCTTCAAGCACAAGCAGAAGGCACAATCATCCCTGCCTCCTGCCATCTGGAGGAGCCACACTCTCCTATTTCTTCTCCACCTAGAGAAGAACCAGTCTCTTTACCCATTTCAATCAAGGAAGACCCGGTCATGGTTTCCTCTTGCCCTTTGCCTGAGATTGTTACATCTCACTCACCTTCGTCCACATCCAAACCCAAACCTACATCTAACCTCACCTCACACAATAGTGGCCCTCGACCCAAACTCACGAAAGTCACTAGACCACATCGGAGAATTTCTCCCCCACCTTCATCATTGCCTTCAATCTTGGGCCCACATCCGTCCACTTTAATAGGAGTACTGCCTACTCCCATCTTTCATAGAGGGACGTCGCCTCCATTACTCCCTCAACCCATCAAACATATATCTCCCTCAAACCATCGACCAACGCCTCTTATGCCTCTTAAACCAAAGTCATCAACCCCTACTGCAATAAGACATCTAGACCCATTAGCAGGTTCTTATACCTTGCTTTTACGGCAATTGTTGCAGTCCTCTCACCTCGACATCCCGCCTCTCAGACCATATCAATCTCTCAGACAAAAACCACCCTGGTTTGACGACACTTGCATTTGCGCATATCATCGCACACCTGGACACGACACGGAGCATTGTTGTGCCCTCAAGGTTGCCATTCGCCAATCTCTGGCGAATGACACCTCTCTTCTCGACCACATTATCAATAAACCCTCAACATCGCCTCTCTCATCGACTCTCGGATCAAGACCCTCTTGGTTCGACAAATCTAAATTTTGCAACTATCATCACACTCCGGGACATGACTCTGAGCATTGTTGTGCTCTCAAAGCTATCATTCGTTAACAACAGAGAAACGATTCCCTTCTCATCAAGGATCCTCTTGACCACCTCTTCGACAAAACATCAACCCCGACCCATGCCTCTCCAACCTCATTACCTAAATTGGGATCTCCACGATAGATTATGGTCCCTTTACTGCCTTTGACCCCATTATTTGACATTAACACAGTCCATTTAATCACCAAGCCTCACTCAACCTTGACTAATCTATCCAACATTCTCCCTAAGCGACTGGGGGAATCCAACCTTATCCTAACTTCGATCAAACATTCAACCAAACCTCGACCAAGTCTCGACCAACCATCGACCATGACATCGACCATAACCTTACCAAACCTTCGACCAAACCTTCGACAAACTTTGACCAAACATTTTACCACACTTCAACCAACTCTCGACCAATCAACAATCAAATGTCATTCAACCAATCCTTTTTATCTAAAATATTCAACCAGTCTCGACCAATCAACAACCATATCAGTCAACTTCACATCCACCATCAACATCTGACCAATCTGGAAAGAGCCAAATGGGGCAAGTCCGCTCCTAATTGACTCAGACCTTAACGCACTAGCATGGCCCAGGGACTTATCAGACCTTGAGCCCCCCTTAATGCACTGCATCTTCGACAAATCTTTCATTAGTCGAGTACTCGTCTACTTGACACTTAACTTGAGCTCGTCCCTTGAGCAATCCCCGTCCTCTTAATCCTACTTCCTTTCAACCCTATTCCTCTTAACAATTCCTATAACCCTTTTATGCTGTATGAATGCTTTGTCCTCATAAAAGGGAGCCCTTGACCTTCTATAATCTTGTCCACGACTCACATTTCTGTCAAAATATATCAAGATGTCAAAACATATCCAAGGTCACAAAATCAAATCAAAAAGATAGACTACTCCCTCGAAGGACAGCTGTACTATCATTACTGTAGCTAATAGACTGATCCCTCGAAGGACAGCTATTCAAACATTATAAAGCAAAAATATAGACCACTCCCTCGAAGGATGGCTATCAAACAACAACCTTTCTTAGAAGCTTCCCGCATTGATCAGCTTCGCAACATGACCACTCAATTAAAAGACATCTCTATGTAGGCTTCCCGCATCGATCAGCCTGCACCAAAAAAAAAAAAAAAAAAAAAAAACGGGTCATGGACTTGGCTTGTAGTTGTCTTAGGGTCTCCTATAAAAAGGGGCAAGGTTATTCCTGCTCTTAAACTGGGTTACCCTATCCACCTCCTATCACCTGCTCAGGGGACTTTGAGCTCACTTTAATGTCAAAGTGATTCGATTACCGTTCTAACACCACACTGGTCAACGACATAATGTATGAACGGGGCTTTGGTTCTAATAACCCCTATCTATGCTTCCTTTCTGGTCCTTGTCAATGAAAGAGCAATTTGCCTTTCATCTTTTCTCTACACTTTGGTCACATTTAACCACATCAATTGTCGACTCATCTTTAACCAAGCCATTTTCATCATTTTCAGCTGACATCATCCTAGTCCATTTCACATAGTTTCTATGGACACCAATACACATGGAAATTATCGACCAGACCCAATTTATGTTAAGCATAAACCAATACTTGCTGAAGCATAAATAGACTTCCATTCATTTTTAGCATACATCCATCACGACTATGGAAACTTACTAGAGATGAAAGCCTCTCGACCAATATGACATCCATAGCATCATCTTACCCTCATCGTTTTGACACTTGACCACATCCAATCATTGATCAATTAGACCTTTTGTCTGAACTACATTGGTCTGAGGCCCTATGACCAGGGCTATGTAGGTAGCACTCAGATACCACATCTTCTGACGTTAGCTCGACCACCCCCATTTGTTCATCTCTTTGATGGACAAACCTTCTCTTCTACGACTTTGACCAAGACCAATCAATCTCTCTGACCCTTCCTCCCTTTTAGGGAGAACTACATTGGCCTGAGGCCCTTCACACAAGGGCTATGTAGGCAGCACTCAGATCACATGACGTTTTCTGAGGTTAGCTCAGCCACATCCTTTCGTCCATCCATCCCCTTGACCAATGACCATTGGAGATCATGCATATCTCCTTCGACCTTCAACTACTTCCAAACCAATGTTGCCTTGGTTGTTTTTTGCGTGTGTGCTACCTCACGGCTGGTTAGCAAAATTGTCTGTAGACCCTATTTTTGACCCTTCGCAAGTATAGGATCGCAAGCTGGTTGATCCCTACTACCTATGACTTTTTCGTGTCTCTGAGAGCACTCCCTGAGCCTGGGATACCTGGAACACGATGACCATTTGGAGCTTCAGCTTAGATTGAGTGACCCGATCAACAGACGACTAAATGCTCGGGCCTAGTTACTTCAATTTTGGCACTCCTTGACCCTCGACATGCGACAATTTGACCCGACCCTCCCGTGAAGTGGACTATGCGCAATCACGACTACTGTAGCATTTTCATTCACTCTCTTCTATCCATCTCTCTATCAAATCGACACTCGACCTCCAGTTCCCTTCTCTTGACTCTCGCTTTAAGGGGGAACACCTCATCCCATTCCTGGGGCAACCAACTCCTATTTTTGTCTTGTAGTTCGTCAAAAATGACCAACAAGACAAAAAGGGGCAAATGTAGACACCGTAAATGTGTCTGCACCTTGGTCACCTTTCTTTCTCCCCCCTTGTCCACCTCGACCCATATCTTAACCCTTGTCCTAGTCCCCTCCATTCATTAAATTAAAATAACTTAAAACATTTTAATTTAGTGGCCCCCTTTCCACCTCACCCTTGCCACCTTGCCACCTTGGATCCTCCCTTGAATCCCTCCACCTTCCCCCTAGCATTTGTTATGCTAAATATCCTCATTATCTTCCCCCCACGCCCATTTAAGCACCCTCATGACCGTTCTTCCCACAATCCCTCCCCCGGCGGCGTGTAAGAATGCGTAGAGGCTATTTTTAGCCTCTATCCCGATTCTGCCACCGCCGACGTCAGCGACCCTTCGGCTGACATCGGCGAAATTGCCAGCATCGGCAGCCTTCAATACCCCTTTCTGCATCCATTGCAGCCCCTAGACCCTTGAGCTCGCAAACGGAATCCTCTCGGTGCTTTGGCATTCGACTCTCTTCTCTCTGGACCTCGTGCAACAGCAGCAACAGAGGCAGGGACTCTAGATCAAGGATTTCCTCTCGCAACAAGTCTTTCATGGCTCCAACAATAGCTCCTCCGTCCTTCAGTCAGCAAGCCAAAAGGTAAGCAATTTCATTGTTTTATTCCATTCTTTCATTTAGTCTCAGTTATCTATCCTATCTACTATCTTCTACTTGCTGTGTCCTTCCCCTGAGAGGCTGAAAAGCCTTCTCAGACCTTGTCCCCTGTCCATCTCCCTCTTTCCTGTCCCCCTTTTAATCTAGTCCCAGACAACTTCCTCACCCCTCCTGCCAACAAAAGACCCTGCATCGAGCACCCAACCAGACCCAGACCATTCTCCAAACCATCCAAGCACGTCCATAAACTCTGTCTCAGACCCATCCACGGACCAAAACCAAACTAGACCCGACCACAGGCCATAACCCCGACCGACACCAGTCACTTCCCCAACCGACGTCGGCAGGATAACCGATGTCGGTAGATCAGATAACCGACACCGGCAACATTTCCAACCTCGGTGACTGTCATCAGCCCGACTGCTCCTTTCAGGTAATCATTTGTCTTTCCTTTCCTTTCTAATTTGTTTATCACTTTTGTATTCTAGCATCCTTTATTTTCTTGGTCTTTTATCTGTATGTTATCAGTGGGTTGACCTCCCTTGAGGAAGTTTTCACACTTCCAGGAACAAGCTTTCGCTTGGCAACCCACCGCCTATCCATCTAACATTTTCTTGTCCAAGTTCTTTTTCTTTGCAGGTGTCATTCCTCCACAGCCAAAGAGGGGTGCTCACAAACGTCTGGATTACGGTGCGCAATCTTCATCCAGGTACTTCACATGCCTTGACCATTACTTCTTTAGTTTCTTCTCTCTCTTGAATGTAGAAAGCAAATTTGAATAGAAACATTCTGGCACGCCCGTTGGGACCCTAGGTTCCTCCTGGGTTCCTTTTCTTCTTCATTCATTTAGGAGCATTAGGTTCTTACCTTTTCTCCTCCTTTTCTTCTCAATGACACTATAAGCAAGAAATTAAAAAAAATATTTCTTTTCTTTCTTGCACATTCTAGACTAGTCCAACGTCATACTCTCAACCCTTTCTCAAACTTGTCTTCATAACAAACGTCACATTTCGACTTGGGCATTAAAACACTTTGCATTCATTTCTGCTTGTGCTTGCATCTTCATAGTCCACATCTAGTAACTTAGATGCATATTGAATAAATCGTAGACACTTGATGTTACACTACCAAACCACATGCACTAAAACGAACATAAAACTTACTTGAGACAAGGCCCGACTGGGATTTCATCCCCCAGCGGATACCTTACCCGTCCCGATGACCCTACTTGGATTTCATCACCAAGGGGGAAGCCCACTCCGTTCTCTGGCGGAGGATAAACTCTAGGTGAGGTATATCTTGGCTAAGCAAGACCAGCTAACCACTGAAATCATGAAGTGAGGGGAGCTTGCTCCTTAGCACCAGGCCACGTACCAGACCTAACACAGATTTTTGAGCACCTAAAACAAGACCCAAAACCAGCTCTAGACTGCTTCTTCTAGGACCTTCTTGACAACCAATCTCCCTAAACATTCATCTAAGACATAAGCCACAGGTTCTAGAGTTAATTCCTAGGATTTATCACTTAGGCTTGTCTGTCTCTCTCTGTTTTCCTCTTCTCATCTGTTTGTTTGAGTGAGTGAGGATGCTTTCTTCATTGTTTTTCCAAGAATCTTTAAATCCTTTGGTTCTCTAGAAAACACAGTCACCGGCATCGGTTCTGTCACCGACGTCAGCTTTCCTCTCTTACCGGCATCGATTATCTGATCGACGTCGGCTATCTTCCTTACCGACATCGGGTTTTCAACCGACGTCGGTCTCTGTCACTGTCCTTTTTTTTCAAAACCAACAGCCTAAAACCTGTCCCTTCTCTATCAAAAACTCCATTCTAAGTTTCTGGAACTGCAAAAACATAGTTTCTAGAATCTGACCCTCCTTTTTGACCACGCTCCCTCGTCCCTAACCAGTCCTATCATGGAGTTCCACTCGGAGACTGAAAGAACTCCTACAGGACCGACCCCAACCCCGACCCTGACTCAAATTCCCATCATCCCTGAAGGGGACCAAGATTTTGAGAGATTCTTGGACCTCAATACCGCAGCCCTCCAAAACTATCTCGCGAGAAACCCAACGTGAGACCTTTCGGGTGACGTGGCGACGACATCCACACCATTCGCCACCCAACCCTTTATGACTAAGCCTTTTGCCTCAACTATTAACCCAACCATGGCCAATATGCAAAGTTTGGCCTCCCCATCTATTTTTAGACCGACCTCCATCGGGGTTTCATTACCCCCTCAACCATATCCAATTCAACCAAGTTCTACATCATATTAGAACTTGATTGTCTCGACCCCTTACACTTTTGCACCCATAAATGTAGGAGTGCCTACTTTGCCCTTTGTCAGTGCCACCACGCAACCACCTTTGGTGGTACTTAGTCATCTTATGCCTTCTACCTCCATGACCCAACCACCCTTAGCATCCACTTCCGCCCCTGTGACTAGTCATCCGTACATTGTACAACTGACTATGTTGCACGCCTCCTTTAGCCTCTTCCAAACACCTTACAACCTAGGGGGCGCTCAACCCGCCAATCCATCAGTAGACATCATTAAGATGCTGATGGATAAAATGTCCAGTCTCAAAGCCTCCATTCTAGTTCAAGCAATACTTTATCATATGAGCAAATTTGCAACGAACCCACCCATCCTTTCGTCCCTATTCGACCATATCCTAACCATTGGGAGCTTCCTAAATTCACTCACTTTCAGAGTAAGGAAGACCCACAACAACATATACGGGCATTCAGACATGCCTGTTACCTTATTGCCCACGATGATGCGTTACTTTTACGCACGTTCCCTATGTCACTTTTTGGCCCAGCCCTTGACTGGTATAGTTCTCTTGCCAGACACTCTATCTTTTCATTCATCCAACTCGCCCAACTATTTCTTGACCATTTCTCAATCAACATCACCAAACAAGTCTCAATCACAGACCTTTATTCCATCAAGCAATTTGACGATGAATCTGTAGTCGATTTTGTCGCTCGTTGGAGAGGCTTGATTAACCAGCTCTCCTTCTCCTTACCTCAACTCAAGCTCATCGAGCTCTTTTCTCGAGCATGTGCCAACCACATCTCTTCTACCTTGCGGATTCAGACATTCCACACTTTTGATGAAGCTTTCATCATGGCTTGAAAACTTAAACTCTGCGCCCTTGAAGAAGATAAGGTCAAATTGCGTAATACCAACGCAAAATCTACTGACCATTCTTCTTCCAAACCTTCTTCTTCTACCAACTCCAAGTCCAAAGGAGTGGCCAACACTGTGGTCATTAGATCACCATCCTTAACAACAATGAATTACTCTCAACCTTCTACATCTTCCAGGATCACCAAACAATTCCAACAACGGTACATTCAGCGTTCTTACACTCCACTTGGAGAACCATACGCTTCCGTTCTGGAAAAACTACTCAAGCAGGGGGTCCTCAATCTCCCTCCAATCTGACCACCTCAATTTGACCCCTCTAAAGCCCTCCCTACATGGTATAGAGAGGCTGACTTCTGCCACTTTCACCGCATCTAAGGCCACGACATTGACAACTGCCGAACTTTCAAAAACATCATCCAAGACATGATCTACAAGGGGGATCTTGTTTTAGATAACCCGAACGCCCCACTCAATCAACATATCGACATCTTCAAACACCCTTTTCCAAATCATCCACCTACTCAGAACAATGTCCAAACCATAACCAAAGATTCTCATGACCATGACATTCACACGATTAACACTATCTTACCTCTTGTCTCTGACCAATCTCTTTCACAGGTAGAAGAGTCTTCTCCTATTAGTCCTCCATCTATTTCTCCTATATTGGAGGACGCCTTGACCACATCAACACCATTAAGCCCACCTTCATCCAATGACCATACCTTGCCTACTCCTCAAGCACAAGCAGAAGGCACAATCATCCCTGCCTCCTGCCATCTGGAGGAGCCACACTCTCCTATTTCTTCTCCACCCAGAGAAGAACCAGTCTCTTTACCCATTTCAATCGAGAAAGACCCAATCAGGGTTTCCTCTTGCCCTTTGCCTGAGATTGTTACATCTCACTCACCTTCATCCACATCCAAACCCAAACCTACATCTAACCTCGCCTCACACAATAGTGGCCCTCGACCCAAACTCACAAAAGTCACTAGACCACATCGGAGAATTTCTCCCCCACCTTCATCATTGCCTTCAATCTTGGGCCTGCATCCATCCACTTTAATAGGAGTACTACCTACTCCCATCCTTCATAGAGGGATGTCGCCTCCATTACTCCCTCAACCCATCAAACATATATCTCCCTCAAACCATTGACCAATGCCTCTTATGCCTCTTAAACCAAAGTCATCAACCCCTACTGCAATAAGACATCTAGACCCATTAGCAGGTTCTTATACCTTGCTTTTACGGCAATTGTTGCAGTCCTCTCGCCTTGACCTCCTGCCTCTCAGACCATATCAATCTCTCAGACCAAAACCACCCTGGTTTAACGACACTTGCATTTGCGCATATCATCACACACCTGGACACGACACGGAGCATTGTTGTGCCCTCAAGGTTGCCATTCGCCAATGTCTGGCGAATGACACCTCTCTTCTCGACCACGTTATCAATAAACCCTCAACACCACCTCTCTCATCGACTCTCGGATCAAGACCCTCTTGGTTCGACAAATCTAAAATTTGCAACTATCATCACACTCTGGGACATGACACTGAGCATTGTTGTGCTCTCAAAGCTGTCATTCATCAACAACGGAGAAATGATTCCCTTCTCATCAAGGATCCTCTTGACCACCTCTTCGACAAAACATCAACCCCGACCCATGCCTCTCCAACCTCATCACCTAAATTGGGATCTCCACGACAGATTATGGTCCCTTTACCGCCTTTGACCCCATTATTTGACATTAACATAGTCCATTTAATCACCAAGCCTCAGTCAACCTTGACTAATCTATCCAACATTCTCCCTAAGCGACTGGGGGAATCTAACCTTATCCTAACTTCGATCAAACATTCAACCAAACCTCGACCAAGTCTCGACCAACCATCGACCATGACATCGACCATAACCTTACCAAACCTTCGACCAAACCTTCGACAAACTTTGACCAAACATTTTACCACACTTCAACCAACTCTTGACCAATCAACAATCAAATATCATTCAACCAATCCTTTTTATCTAAAATATTCAACCAGTCTCGACCAATCAACAACCATATCAGTCAACTTCACATCCACCATCAACATCTGACCAATCTGGAAAGAGCCAAATGGGGCAAGTCTGCTCCTAATTGACTCAGACCTTAACGCACTAGCATGGCCCAGGGACTTATCAGACCTTGAGCCCCCCTTAATGCGTTGCATCTTCGACCATTCTTTTGTTAGTCGAGTACTCATCTACTTGACACTTAACTTGAGCTCGTCCCTTGAGTAATCCTCGTCCTCTTAATCCTACTTCCTTTCAACCCTATTCCTCTTAACAATTCCTATAACCCTTTTATGCTGTATGAATGCTTTGTCCTCATAAAAGGGAGCCCTTGAACTTCTATAATCTTGTCTATGACTCACATTTCTGTCAAAATATATCAAGATGTCAAAACATATCCAAGGTCACAAAATCAAATCAAAAAGACAGACTGCTCCCTCGAAGGACAGCTGTACTATCATTGCTGTAGCTAATATACTGATCCCTCGAAGGACAGCTATTCAAACATTATAAAGCAAAAATATAGACCACTCCCTCAAAGGATGGCTATCAAACAACAACCTTTCTTAGAAGCTTCCCGCATTGATCAGCTTCACAACATGACCACTCAATTAAAAGACATCTCTATGTAGGCTTCCCGCATCGATCAACCTGCACCCAAAAAAAAAAAAAAAAAAAAAAAAAACGGGTCATGGACTTGGCTTGTAGTTGTCTCAGGGTCTCCTATAAAAAGGGGCAAGGTTATTCCTGCTCTTAAACTGGGTTACCCTATCCACCTCCTATCACCTGCTTAGGGGACTTCGAGCTCACTTTAATGTCAAAGTGATTCGATTACCATTCTAACACCACACTGCTCAACGATGTAATGCATGAACGGGGCTTTGGTTCTAATAACCCCTATCTATGCTTCCTTTCTGGTCCTTGTCAATGAAAGAGCAATTTGCCTTTCATCTTTTCTCTACACTTTGGTCACATTTAACCACATAAATTGGCGACTCATCTTTAACCAAGCCATTTTCATCATTTTCAGCTGACATCATCCTAGTCCATTTCACATAGTTTCTATGGACACCAATACACATGGAAATTACCGACCAGACCCAATTTATGTTAAGCATAAACCAATACTTACTGAAGCATAAATAGACTTCCATTCATTTTTAGCATACATCCATCACGTCTATGGAAACTTGCTAGAGATGAAAGCCTCTCGACCAATATGACATCCATAGCATCATCTTACCCTCATCGTTTTGACACTTGACCACATCCAATCATTGATCAATCAGACCTTTTGTCTGAACTACATTGGTCTGAGGCCCTATGACCAGGGCTATGTAGGCAGCACTCAGATACCACATCTTCTGAGGTTAGCTCGACCACCCCCATTTGTTCATCTCTTTAATGGACAAACCTTCTCTTCTACGACTTTGACCAAGACCAATCAATCTCTCTGACCCTTCCTCCCTTTTAGGGAGAACTACATTGGCCTGAGGCCCTTCACACAAGGGCTATGTAGGCAGCACTCAGATCACATGACGTTTTCTGAGGTTAGCTCGGCCACATCCTTTCGTCCATCCATCCCCTTGACCAATGACCATTGGAGATCATGCATATCTCCTTCGACCTTCAACTACTTCCAAACCAATGTTGCCTTGGTTGTTTTTTGCGTGTGTGCTACCTCACGGCTGGTTAGCAAAATTGTCTGTAGACCCTATTTTTGACCCTTCACAAGTATAGGATCGCAAGCTGGTTGATCCCTACTACCTGTGACTTTTTCGTGTCTCTGAGAGCACTCCCTGAGCCTGGGATACCTGGAACACGATGACCATTTGGAGCTTCAGCTTAGATTGAGTGACCCGATCAACAGACGACTAAATGCTGGGGCCTAGTTACTTCAATTTTGGCACTCCTTGACCCTCGACATGCGACAATTTGACCCGACCCTCCCGTGAAGTGGACTATGTGCAATCACGACTACTGTAGCATTTTCATTCACTCTCTTCTATCCATCTCTCTATCAAATCGACACTCGACCTCCAGTTCCCTTCTCTTGACTCTCGCTTTAAGGGGGAACACCTCATCCCATTCCTGGGGCAACCAACTCCTATTTTTGTCTTGTAGTTCGTCAAAAATGACCAACAAGACAAAAAGGGGCAAATGTAGACACCGTAAATGTGTCTGCACCTTGGTCACCTTTCTTTCTCCCCCCTTGTCCACCTCGACCCATATCCTAACCCTTGTCCTAGTCCCCTCCATTCATTAAATTAAAATAACTTAAAACATTTTAATTTAGTGGCCCCCTTTCCACCTCACCCTTGCCACCTTGCCACCTTGGATCCTCCCTTGAATCCCTCCACCTTCCCCCTAGCATTTGTTATGCCAAATATCCTCATTATCTTCCCCCCACGCCCATTTAAGCACCCTCATGACCGTTCTTCCCACAATCCCTCCCCCGGCGGCGTGCAAGAATGCGTAGAGGCTATTTTTAGCCTCTGTCCCCATTCTGCCACCGCCGACATCGACGACCCTTCGGCCGACGTCGGTGAAACTACCAGCGTCGATAGCCTTCAATACCCCTTTCTACATCCGTTGCAGCCCCTGGACCCTTGAGCTCGCAAACAGAATCCTCTCAGCACTTTGGCATTCGACTCTCTTCTCTCTGGACCTCGTGCAACAGCAGCAACAGAGGCAGGGACTCTAGATCAGGGATTTCCTCTTATAATAAGTCTTCTGTGGCTCCAACAATAGCTCCTTCGTCCTTCAGTCAGCAAGCCAAAAGGTAAGCAATTTTATTGTTTTATTCCATTCTTTCATTTAGTCTCAGTTATCTATCCTATCTACTATCTTCTACTTGCTGTGTCCTTCCCCTGAGAGGCTGAAAAGCCTTCTCAGACCCTATCCCCTGTCCATCTCCCTCTTTCCTGTTCCCCTTTTAATCTAATCCCAAACAACTTCCTCGCCCCTCCTGCCAACAAAAGACCCTGCACAGGGCACCCAACTAGACCCAGACCATTCTCCAAACCATCCAAGCACGTCCATAAACTCTGTCTCAGACCCATCCATGGACTAAAACCAAACCAGACCCGACCACAGGCCACAACCCCGACCGACGCTGGTCACTTCCCCAACCGACGTCGGCAAGATAACTGACGTCGGCAGATCATATAACCGACACTGGCAACATTTCTGACCTCGACGACTGTCATCAGCCCGACTACTCCTTTCAGGTAATCATTTGTCTTTCCTTTCCTTTCTAATTTGTTTATCACTTCTGTATTCTGGCATCCTGTATTTTCTTAGTCTTTTATCTATCTATTATCAGTGGGTTGACCTCCCTTGAGGAAGTTTTCACACTTTCGGGAACAAGCTTTCGCTTGGCAACCCACCGCCTATCCATCTAACATTTTCTTGTCCAAGTTCTTTTTCTTTGCAGGTGTCATTCCTCCACAGCCAAAGAGGGGTTCTCACAAACGTCTGGATTACAGTGCGCGATCTTCATCCAAGTAATTCACATGCCTTGACCATTACTTCTTTAGTTTCTTCTCTCTCTTGAATGTAGAAAGCAAATTTGAATAGAAACATGGACCACTAAGAATGACTTAGATAATATCTTAATACCATGGTTGGATAGAGAAACTCATGTAATGAGAAACCATGATAGCAAAATCCCAATTGTATAATTTAGGGAAGGGAAAATCCTAAAATTAAAGAGAAATCAAGCCAATTAATGAATTATGGCTACAACAAGATAAAAATGGTGAGATGAGGCATAGGTTTACTTATCAACTAACAATGAAGGAAGATATTACAAAGATAATGAACTGGATGTAGGAGCCTTGAATAATGGTATGAAGAACTGGTCAAAAATCTTGTTTGTAATCAACCTTATACAACTATTGGCTCCTAATGAGAAATGAATTATAGCCACAAAATGGAGACATGAAGATCTTGTGGCAATCTAGATATCTAGACTTCACCTTGCAACTACTAAACTAGAGGTACTCTATTGTATCGATATCTTAGCTCCTATGTTCATTAATTTAGAATAGATGGAGAATAGATAATAAAGGAAGGTACATCAAATAAGGTTGCTCATATATCTCTATTAGGTTTTAAAGGATATTATAAGCTTCTAAAGTCTCATAAACACTTCCCTATAATCAAGGAATGGACCACTACGAATGACTTAGATAATATCTTAATACCATGGCTGGATAGAGGAACTCATGTAATGAGAAACCATGATGGCAAAATCCCAATTGTATAATTTAGGGAAGGGAAAATCCTAAAATTAAAGAGAAATCAAACCAATTAATGAATTATGGCTACAACAAGATAAAAATGGTGAGATGAGGCATAGGTTTACTTATCAACTAACAATGAAGGAAGATATTACAAAGATAATGAATTAGATGTAGGAGCCTTGAATAATGGTATGAAGAACTGGTCAAAAATCTTGTTTGAAATCAACCTTCTACAACCATTGGCTCCTAATGAGAAATGAATTATAGCCACAAAATGGAGACATGAAGATCTTGTGGCAATCTAGATATCTAGACTTCACCTTGCAACTACTAAACTAGAGGTACTCTATTGTATCGATATCTTAGCTCCTTTGTTCATTAATTATAGAATAGATGGAGAATAGATAATAAAGGAAGGTACATCAAATATGGTTACTCATATATCTATAGTAGGTTTTAAAGGATATTGTAAGCTTTTAAAGTCTCATAGACACTTCCCTACAATCAAGTAATGGACCACTAAGAATGACTTAGATAATATCTTAATATCATGGCTGGATAGAGGAACTCGTGTAATGAGAAACTGTGATGGCAAAATCCCAATTGTATAATTTATGGAAGGGATTAGAATCATCATGAATTTGTTGAATAGGGATTCTAGAGTAGTAATCACATCTTATATTGACCCTAGGTGGGTCTCCTACATCTACTTCATGGTTAAATAAAAGTTGACTCCACCTATTAGAGAAATGATAAGTATCCACCTAGGAAGGTAGTTTAATAGAATTAAAAGGAAGACAAGCCAGCTATTCATAATGATGTCTTACTTGTTTGATGCCTTAATGGCCTCAACCTACTTCCCTGCCATCATGAATTGGTCCCCTCACAACAATAGTACCATTTCTCACCATTACTCCAAATTTCACATATACAATTATAGATACCACATGCAATTCATTTGTGATTGCATAAATCCCACTCTAGTTTGGATAATTACTAGAAGTCCAATGCCTAGGGACCCCCCCCCCCCCCTCATTAGGTAGTGTGTAAAACCTATTAGTGACATATGGCTCTATCTTGATTATATAGTCATTATAATTAAAGGTTGCTAGACTTAGCCCTATAGGCTACCAGTGCATGCCTAATCAAGCTGGTAGAGCAAGAGATAACTCAGTAACTCCATGGTATAGACCATGTACGTAGAGAGAAGAATAAAAGCATCTTATATCTATTCCCATATTTGATTGGGAAAATAATGATTCATGGATGGAAGTAATTAGAGATATTATAAAGGAATAGGGAGACATTCTAACTCCAATTATATGACTTCAAGACGTGGGATCTAAAGGGCAATGTGCACTCCCATATAAAATCCAAACAACTACATAAGGTACCTTATGAACATTAATTGGGTCTATATGACCACTTATACATAAATTCATCTAACTTTGAGGAAGTGTTGGCTAGGTTTAAGGGGCATGGATTCAAATTAGAACATAGATTATAGAGGGAAGAAAAACCATCAGGAGAAAGATGGAAAATTAATCCATTGAAATACCACTTCTTACCTTCCACTTTGAGTCTAGTACAAGTCCCTCAAGATCCATCTCAACAACAACAACTACCTAAGTAGCAATTACCCAAAATTGAAGGACCTAGTGAACAAAAGATGGAACATAGGCTAGGAGAGGAAACCTTTACCTTAGCTCTACATCAAGGACACCCTTTACCTATGGAATAAATTGATATGGTTGCCTTGGAACCTTATGAAATACTGGAATAGTTATTAAAGGAACTTGCATATACATACAAGTTAGACAAGGAAGGAGATGAAGATGAGGGAGCCACAACTGAGGTGGCATGAATTGAAGGTCCTCAATTTGAAGAGATAGACAAAGGTAAAGTAGTTGGATTAGATTTGGTCCCTATGAATAAAAGAAAGAGGGAGATAGATATGGATTTGGTGCCTGGAGCCCTAAAGAAACCTAAGTGGATTCACCCAACAAGTGAGGTAAACTTGTTTAGTGATGAATTTACCATACATGGACCTATCATTCTTGATTGGTTCATCTATAGGAAGTGATGGGATTTGAATATCACTATAGATATTGAAGTCAATGATGAAGTCTAGCCCTAGATCTTAGAGGTCATGAAGGAGGAAGAAGAGAGGGGAAAGATTGAGGCTGCTAAAGAGAGTAGTAAGACAATAAAAGAATCAAGGCAATCAAGAGGGGCTAGTCTAAAATCACCAAAAGTTTTAAATATTTAATAAGTAAATCCCAAGGTATAATTTAACCCTAATAATGTTACTACAAAGAAAGTAACTATTGGAACTAAAAGCAACTAGTAAAGAGTGGAACCATTTACATGACTCACTCCGGTCCAAGGCCAAGCAACAGGGGAACACCCCATTCATTAAGAAGATATTTAAATTTTAGTGAAAGTGCAGTCAATAATGGCCATGGTGGTAATTTAGGGAATGAAGCAAATAATCTTGAACTTGGAGAAATATAATAAAGACTTGGAGGCCCAAGTCTCACTATCAAGTCTTGAGGACCTACTAAAGATGTTAAATAAGCACCTACTATATTCCTTTGAATGATTAAAAGCCATAAAACTCAATATTAATACCTTATAACTTCAATCCAATAAAGCACAAACATTGATACAAAAATGGTAAGAAACCAAAGACCAAGTGACAAAGTTGATCAAAGTACACGTCACCAAGTAGCCCCTAGATTTCAAGATCATTAAATAAAGGGAATTGAATGAAATTCAAGGGATCTTGGTGGATAAAATATAGGAATTAATTTCATGGTATAATAAGGCCAATGAATTCATAGAGGAATATAAGGACTTGGTGAATAGAATTGGGAAGTTACTAAGAACCTTGTTGGTGACCCCTTCTCAACCTACCGCCACCAGCCTAATGCATGACATGGAATTATAGTAGGGAGTCTAAGAATTCATCTATAGAATAAAGGATTAAAACAAAGGCCAATCTAATGAATATAATTCAAAGGTCCCTAATGTCATCTTTGTTATAGGAGAGTAGATAGAAGAAGCAAGGTGCTTATAAGAGGTCACCATCAGAAGTGACAAACAGTAGGATACATTAGTTGAATAGGAAGAAGAGAGTCTAATGAATCCCATAGTGGATTTAAAGTTAATCAAAGAAAAATACATTATGGTGAAAGACTTCCTTCAGCCTAAGTGATCAAAGGGGCTCATCGGCCCAAAAGCAAAGTCAAGATTATTCTTTTGTAAACTATATATGCTAGTTTGTTAGCATATATTAGTCTTTTGATCTAATAGGTTCCTAATGGCCATATGTAATATAGATTTATTTGTAAAATGAAAATTTCACTTACCTCTTATAAAATTTTAAAAGAAAGATGAATGGTACAATGCCTATTTCTTGTATAAATAGACAAGTGTTACCATTTGTAAAGGGAGGGATTTTGAGCAATTTTATACTAGAGCAATTAATATAATTAGAATTATACAAATATTGTCTAGTGTTGTGTTATATTGTTTTTGATTTATCTCAATTTCATGTGGATGTCTTAGGTTTGAATGGTTCTTGGATAGATGAGCTATATTTCATGTTCATGAGGTTTCTAGTTTGTGATGTGTTAGACTAGATGAAAGATTCTAAGTTTACTTCATTTTATTTGCTCTATATTTGAATGTTCTTATGAAATTTAGATTAACATAGAAAAATATTTAAGTATTCTAAAATTTTACTCATGATATTTATATTTTCCTTTGAATCTTGCCTAGTTTTTGGTGAAGCTTTGACTTATGCTATGTTGCATCACTGTTTGGTTAAATGTATGATCAAATTAAATATAACTTTGTCATTATGTTTGAGACTAATTATTGAAATCAAGTTTATTATCTACCTTACCCTACATTTTTATTCTTTTTTATCAATTCTCACTTTAGTTTAAATATCATTGTAAATATCCACTTAGATTATCTTAGAGTTAGAAATCTTGATCAGGAAGACTACAAAATTACAAAGACTTAGACCTTGGTGGCTCTCAATGACCACATAAAATAAATTTTGTGGGAAAATCTCATAATTTTTTGACTATTCCACCATAGACATAATACTTTTCACAAAATACAACTCATGCCTTAGATTCTTGTAATCATAAAATGAGAAGTATTCATCAACACTAAGGAACACTATGTAGAGAAATTAGAAGCATCAACATGGTTGCGATCACATTAGTCCAAATTTAGTATGATATAAGTATATAATCATTTGATGAATCAAAACCAAATATATGTGTGTGATAATTTGGGCTACGAGGCGTTTTGATAGTGTTTTCTATGTTTAAACAGAGTTAAGTAAGCAATTTGGTGATGACATATCTTGCATGTATGAAAATTTTAGGATCAAATTGATAAATGGATGAATTCCCCTATGAGAGAATATCTTATGTGATAAATATTAGGTCATGTGACTAAGTGAAATAAAATATATGCAAGTGCAAATTTGGTCTCCTAGGTAGTTTGATAGTGTTTTCCCATAGCCAAATTTGCATGTGGTAGGAAAAGCTGAGTAGGCATTTTGATGTAATCATATTTTACACATGTGGAAGTTTTAGAAGGAGTTGATCATATGGGATTTTTAATTTTTGTGTCTAGTTGATATTAAATAAGTTTCAAGTCATGTGATTAAGTTCATAAAAATATATGCATGTGCAAAGTTGGATTTCTAGGAAATTCTAGGCATAGTTGGATTTGTGGAATAAAAATCTAAGTGAGCATATTAATGCCATTATATATTGCACACACAAAGTTTATATGAATATATTTATTTATGGTTTGATTCTAATATATTAGGAGATCATATGGTTCAAATTATAAATCATGCATCTAATTGCAACAAAAGTTATTGAGGTCCAAAGTTGGCCTTCTAGGTAGATTATAATGGTTCCCATACTTGGTCAATTTTATAAGAGATAAATATCAGGACCAAATAAAGATCCAATGGTTTATAGGTAATCATAAAAGTATAGATCACTCATGTGTATTCAGATAAATGAGATCAAAGTGTCCATTTTTTAATGTTGAGAAAAGATAAAGATCAAGCTTCTTCCAAGGATCAATGGTGAGCAGATGTTCATACTAATTGAGATAAATGGTGCATATTAAAGTCAAGAGGTCAAAGTGATAGTTTTCTATCATTGTTAAATCAAGGAAAATATTAAATAGATCAATGGTTCATAATATATCTAATCAGTGAGAACATAAGATGATATCAACATTATTGATGTCTAATTGTGATCATTTGAATCCAAATAATTAAATTTAACAAAAGAAAGACATATGTTTGGTTTTTGGGACATATCCTTTGATACATACATAATTTACACATGGTGTAAAAAGTGAATTTGTAGAGGAATCCAAGACACATATATAAATATATATTTAAAGGTCTAAAATTGTCTATAATCAAATTTATGAAGGTTAAAATTTGACTGTGTTTTTGTGCTTGCTCTACAAGTAACCCAAAAAGGGTAATTGAGTTTGTGTTGATGTTGTTTTGATGTTTAATGTTGTCTTAGATATTATATAGTGTTATAGACTATATAAAATTGCTCTATGTAGATTTTAAAGGTGTTATAAATCTATCTTGGGTATGAATAATGATTAAAAAGTTGACTATGTGTTTGTCCCTGATGTTCTTATGTACCAGGTCAGTGTTGGATTTATTTGAACATACAAAAAAGTGAGCATAGTTGACTATGATCATTTGAGGATGTCTAAGGTGAAATAAGGAATGGAATCATGCATTTTAAAGTGATCCTATGTTCTTTTTTTTCTTGGTGAAGTGCTAAATGGGTGAATACGTCTCCATGAGACCTATAAGATCTACAAGGGCCTAATTGAAAGGTGTAGTTGCTTAAGGGTGACCCATAGATGCTATGATCAACTTATGAGGATTGTATTGAACCATGTATTGATGTGAGAGAAGCCATAAGGGTTAAGTAAAGTCTAATGGCTGACCAAAAAGGTGTTTATCATGAAGACTCTATATATAGTGAAACCAAAGGGGATGGTTTGTAGGCTTGTGAGAGTAGTGAGCATTGAAGTGAAGCAGAGAGGATATGTAGTGTGCCTATTGGATGATTTGATGAGAAAAATAATTTTTTGACTATGTGTATGACCTTTAGGTCATATTTTTGATGTAATGATAGTGCTCTTATAATTTGAGGATATGTGAAGAGGTCTGAGGGTGCATATAAGGATAGTTTGCATGAAAAAGGAGAGAGATTATGGCATGCTTATGTGAGAAGCATGTATGAGATAGAGAGGGAGTTTATGTAAGGGTTATAAAATTAGATATCCATCATCAAGTGTTGAAGACATCAATTCTAAGGTGGAGGTGTTCTTTTCAAAGGAGGGTCTAAATGACTTGATCTTCCTTAGGGTCAGTTACTCCTTATGAAATAGGTGTTTCACTAAAGGCATTAGTTTAGGAGCACTTGATCAAAATTTTGTGTCAAAAGGAATTGACCAACAAGTGGTCAAAAGGACTTGATCATCTTAAGGGTAGGTACTCCTTATGGAATAGGTGTTTCACTAAATTCTATTCTAAAGGATTTAACTAATATCTTGTTTTTAATCTCTTATAGGACAAGTAGTCCATGTGTTGCAGGCTTGAGAGTGGATTTTATTCCCCATGAGGGTTTCCCATAGGAACTATGTGTTGTGTGTTTAATCTTGTATATGCATTAAATGAATGAGATCTCTTGTTAATGTTACTTGATCAAGTTGGTATATGTTGATTGTTTAATAGTTTAAAAGGATTGAAATTGAAATTGAAGTATCTAGGCTCCTTGATTCAACCCCCCTCTCAGTGATTGTACCTTGAACAAACCTTTGGCTGCACCTTTTGAACCACTAGTTGTTCATGGACTAGAGGTATTTGAGGGACCTTCCCAACCATTGCATTCTATTTTTTCTATATTATAGGAGAAAAAATTTAATATTTTATGATATTAGAAATAATATTAGGGTTAATTGAAGCATTAGTCACCTCCTAAGCCTCGTCAATGGCTATTAATTTATCTCTAGTTATATTTGTAACTTGACCACTTAAATTGCTAGTCTTAACACAATGATTGAATACAACATAATCATCCATTTTCCAATATACATTAATGTCATTAGGTTTCCCTTGAACTTGTTGAGCCTCTCCTTGGGGTACCAAATTTGTCTCTTGATACTAACCCCCTTGAAGAAAGAGTAGCATAGTAATATTCTATGATACCAAGGCTTGAACCTAAACATCATTAAGATTAGATGGATTCCAACTTGACTCATACATCAATATTTTTTTAGGTGGTATGGTAATAATAATGCTTGAAATTATTGGTATATTAGGGTCAAGAGTTACATATGGTTTAGCTATAACTATGGCTCCTTGTGTTTGGTAGGGTGGTTTATTTTATATAAATCCTTGGTAGGGAGGATTTTGATCTCTAAAATACTGATAGGAGGTTTGGTTATATTATTGATAAGGCCTACCTTAGTATTGTTTTCTTTTGAGATAAACTATATCATTCACAAAATACTATAATAGAATCTTCAATTCTCTAATATCACTAAATTGAGTAGAAGGGGATGCAACTTGGGCTTTAAGAGATGAGATAAGAGATAATGATGTAAATTAAGGAACTTGAAGTGGTGGAGTATATTGAAACTCTAGGAATATAGGCATTAGAGGACTAGGAGAAATATTATCATCTTGTATCAAACTATTTTATGCTCTTATGCCAATTACATAAGCATTTGGTAAGGTGTTACCACCCATGTACTATAAATTAAGGGATTTTAGATAGTACAAGAAGGAATATTATGGGGATGATCTAATCTCTTTAGGAATCCCAGTCCTTGTCTTTTAGAAAATGAGGTTAAAATCAGACATGAACTCATGGGGAACTCTTTGAATGGTAGTCAATTGCTCAACTAATGATAGGTGATCAACTTTATCTTTAAAATATCTAACTAAGGCTACACATAAATCATCATAGGTAGTAGTGGAATTCTAAGGAAGATTTATATACCGTCTAATGCTTTTCCTTTGAAGGAAACATCAAGCAATCTAATAGCCACATTATCTTGAATAATATTGTGAATGAAGAAAATGCTAGCAATATCTTAGATGTGTTTAATAACAATTGTTTGATGTTATATAGAAAATAATGGGATGATTTTCAGCATAGAAACAAGAATATCATCATACTGGGCTAAGTTCAATGGACTACCTCTATTAAATGGAATAAATAATTAAATTTTTATGGCCATTTGGGCAGTCAGGAATACAATGCTTAAGGAAATAGGATGACCAAGGGATGAATATTGCTTTTGGGGATAAGGTATTATCATTTTAAATATTTATCTCTTATATGAAATAGTAGGTAGTTTAATGAATTTAAGGGGAATACCTTTACTAGTTGACCTTGTAATAACTGTTAGCATGAGAATGTTGTCTAGATAATGATATGAACTCTACAAATTTAAATGTCTTGACTTATTGATGATGATGGGTATTATTTTATACTACATATCCTTCATCTTATATCCAACTATTAGTTCTCAAGGAGACATGGTCCCACTGGGTGTGCTAGAACTATTGGTTGTCTAGGTTGCACCCTAGTTGAGAAGGGGATTGTTTAGGTCCTCATACTCAAACCTAGTACAACATGGGACTGAACCTAGGCTATGGGTCACTTAAAATTGGGTTAGACCTATGGATAAGGTTGGATTCCTTTTTATGTCTATCACCTAAACTATATTTAAGCTAATTCTTTCTTAGAAAAGGGAGAGAAATTGACAATGATTCATAAAAGCATATAAAAAGGAGGTGATGCACTGAATGTTTTGATCCTTATACTAGACACACTATAAGATACTTTGAAGACTACATAAGATCACTTCACTCACTTTTTTTATCAGACATCACATAAGTGTTTCACAAAAATACATGGATTAGCTATGAACTTAGCATGGGAGGGTTATTTTCCACTTCCCCACTAACCAATAGACTATTCACTTGGCCACATTAATGAATTATCGAGACACACTTCAACTTAGCTTATAAAATGAAAGAATTCAATCTTTATTGCATCAAATAAGCATTACAAAACAAATCTTAGTAGAGTCTAGTCATGCCAAAGAGAGGGATCATATTCAAGGCTTAGTATCCTATATATATAGTAGAATGGGGTGAGAGAGATGGGGAAGGATGCCTAGAATAATTTATAAGGGGTATTATGATCATTATTTCCAATCCTCTAGAATTGATTTAATTAGCAAGGATTATCATGCTAAGACTACTTCTAGAAAATGGCCATAACAACTGTATCAATCCCTTGCAATATATTTTTGGTTTGCATTGATGATCCTTATAGTTACAATGGTGGGATTAAATAATTAACAATATTCTTCTAGTTTTGATGTAATTACAATAGATTAATCAATCTATTTTGATTTTAGTAGCATCAATTACTCGCTACTGGTTTGTTTGGCATACAACAATGGAATAAAGGGGTTGTAATCATGATACTAAATTTGGTGTTGAACCCATATAAAATATTTAATCTACATCCATAACACCCCTTTGTAATATTAGCTCTAGTTTGACCTTGATCAAATTGATTTTGACTTTTAATTTTGATTGTTGATCTTGATCTGGGCTTCCCATAATATACCAACTTCTAGCTTTTAATTTGCTCTATAGGATCCTACTAATTCTTTGACCTCTTATGTATAATAGATATGATTCAGTATGATTAAATGCATACCATTGATATTATGCTAGTTTAACATGATGGCGACACTTGGAAACTTCTCATTAGCCTTTGAGATCCATTAACTTATTGACTCATTGCTCATCATTGATCTAATTTATACGATTACATGTTCACCATTGATTTGCCTTGACCCACTGAATCTATTAGTTGATGCATACCATTGGATATCTATTAGACACCTAATATCTTGATAATTTTTAGATTTTAACTTATGATAACCTTTTTACTTGATGCTCACCATTGATCTACTTTGCACAATCAAATGCATGCCATTAGATCTTAGGGCCCACTGACATCTATTAGATCACCACTACTATTAAATCTTAACCTTAGCTCTTGATATTTGAAAACTTATCATTATCATTTTGAACCTTGGGATATTGAATTCCAATGTCTACTTCATAGAGCTTAAACTTAACATCCCCATGCACATTTTTCTCTACAAGTCTAAATTTGAAGCTTTATAACTTGAGATAGACAACTCATCAAGTTATGAATTATGTAGAGCATGATCCAGGTATGAAGAAACCCATGTTCATGTGGTCTTTTGGACCTGATAGGATTTATAATTTAATCTATTAAATTCATAATTATCTTTCTCTTTTCATTTGTGTATGACATTTAATGATGGTTTAGCTGTCTAAGATGACCAAAATCACACTTCAAGGTTACTTAAAGTGTTTCAAAAGATTGAAAATAACTTGTGATCTTACTTTGAAGTTTGTCTACTCCTTCTTCCATTGGATCACTCTTCAAGGGGGCCCTATTTAAATTTACTCATAGACTTAGAAAAGTTTGTTATGTAGGCTAAACTGGCCAATAGTACACAATAGTAACTATCACTAAATAATACTACACAACATGGAAGTGCATGATATATACCATGGCACACCACATAAAGGGGAGGTGCGTGATATGGATCATGACACTTGTAAACATATAAATCACACAAGCTCATCAATCTCAACATGTAATGTCACATAAATAACATATAATATCACATGTAAAGTCAAGGGGCCACATAGAAGGGGCATAAATATGTCACTAAAAATAAAGATAATAATCTAAAAATAAGGGGCATGAATGTCATAACATGTAAGTCTAAGGAGCCACAAACAAGACTAAGGGGCTACATACAAGGGACATAAATATGTCACTAACAAATTTTTTTAAGGAGCCACAAATAAGGGGCAAAAATGTTGTAATAATAAAGGCTAGGGATCCATAAAGAAGGCCAAGGGACCACACATAATAGGAATATTTAGCCTATTATTCAAAAGTAATAACATAGATGAAGGATAGAACAAGTGAAAAATAGTCTATAATATCTATATATGTTAGTATCACATCATAGTAAATAACATATCCATGTAGTATTATGTAAGAAATGAGCAAATAGAAAGGCATGCCTAAAAAAGGTATGTAGTTCAAAATGGTAAAGAGGTCATATAAAATATAACCTATGATAGTGTAACCTTCACATGTGTAATTAAAGGTATGGGAATAGTTTTAATAATAGTGTTATGCTAAAAAACATAGAAAGGGTCATATTTATCTCTATATGTAGTAGTCTGGGAAAGCATTTTATATTCATCTTGAGCCACATACAATATTACATCATTAATTTGTGTATTTTGATTTAGAAATCAATATATATGTGTGAGGATGTATTTTGATAACATTCCCTTGAGTATTTGTGGTTTTAATTGTCGTAAAACCTACATTAATGAGGTGTGTATTAAGGAAGGCTAATTATAGTTCATTATTAATTGTAAACTTATTAGTGTATAAATATTTGATCCAAATTATACATAACAAAGTAAAAAAAGATGAAATGATTGCAATCATGACTTGAGTAATTTAATATAAATAGTGTTCATTTATTATATACATATATAATTTTTAATATGAGGTATAATAAAATAAGTTCTAAAAATAAGACTCTAAGGTAGAGATCTGAAAACCCTAGAAAGAAGGAATAAACTCTAAGGGAAACCTAGGTTTTGAAAATGTTCAAGAAATATACATGTTCACAAATATGTTTACCCTATTTTTAGATTAGTGTGAATAATAATAGGCTAAAATAATATAATTACTTTAGATTTTAATATATGGTAATCGAGCATAAATTTAAATGTAACTATCTCATACTAATATGATAATGTGATTCATTATTTATGGAAGCTACTAAGGATATTGAAATACTTAAATTTGATATTTGATTAATTAACTGTGAATAGGTTTTGATAGTGGAAATAAAATATAAGTATGCATGTGATTAATATATATTTTTAATTGTGTAGATTTGCACATGGGGTCAATACCATCAAGACTAGACAAAAACATCAATGATAGTGACTAAGACTAACATTATTTTATTGGGTATATTTTATCTCTATTATGGCACAATATGATGAGATTTATTAATATGTCTCTATATGTGACATTTTTTACCCTTGAATACATTGATAAACTTATAAATAAGATTACTTATCCTTAAAACCCTGTATCAACTTGTGAAGGATGAAAACCCATAAAAAGTGAAAAAGTACAATTGGGATAAGCTAACCCTAATCACCCTGATTGATGATTAACTGTTACTTACATATCCAATACTTAAAATATGTAATATAAGCCCCACATAATTTTTCCACTTAGTGTGAATGCGTAATTGTGCTCTTTCTTGATATGCATGCACCTATAAAATTTGCTTTGATCTTGAAAATATTAGAACTTAACCTAGCTTGGTGTGTTCCAGACTTAACTAATGACTGATCCTAGTGATTGAATTTTAATTTTGGAAGAATATGGTAGATTTTATTAATTTTTAGTAGTGTACTTGATAGGTACTTAATAATTCTAAATAGTAAATATGTTTGACCTTGATTTGTATTTATATGTGCTCAATTGTTTAATTTCCCATGTCACCAACATGCTAGTGAATGCGCCAACCTATGGTAATGAATTGATTTGTAAAATATTCATTATTCAAAAAGAGAACATAATATCAACCTCAAAATAATAAAATAATTGTTATTATCTTCGTATGATTTTATTTTATAGGAGACATAAATGTAAATGTGTTATTTTATAAGTATTTGGGTAGGATATTTAATAAAATTAGCATAGATTGGAAGGTTCTTGTATTGACTAATATAAAATTAGAATGAATTGGGATTATAAATGGTACAAAAGGGCTCAGTCCCTATTCTAGTTAGAGGCTCCCAAAAAAATCATTAGCCCTATTTTAGATATGTCCTTTACTGAAGTGACATCTAGAAGGGGAAATAAAATGTTAGAACTTGAGAAGATAAATAGATGAGGTTATTTTGAGGAAAAAGACCTAGTAGAGGTGCTAAGAAATGAAGCTCAATTCTTGGATAGGGTATGATTTATATATTTCATAGGTTTTGGCCTAGTCTCTCTATGCTCCATAAGTGGATATTTGATAGTTGGCAACCTTTAATGAATTATAGTAAAGAGATTTACCTTTGTGCTAGGGGATTTTTCATTGTTATATTTATCCTTCCTAAAGATAAGAATGTGATAATGCATGATCATATCTGGTCTATGGAACAACATTTTCTCTTAAAAAAACCATTGTTTCACTCTTTCAACCCTTTGATGTAATATTTCAATTTCAAAATGATTTGGGTATGACTTTCATAATTTACCCTCTAGTTTTGGTCTAAATATTACCTCATAGTGATTGGTAAGACACTAGGTGAGATGATGGGAGTGGATGGATCTACCATGGGGTATCTTTATACCACATACACTAAAATCTTAGTTTATATGGACATGCCCTCATAACTACCTGTAATCATTATTTTAAAGTCTAGAATCATAGTTGGACTCAATATATAGATTATGAAGGGCTCCCCTTCATATGCATAATATGTTTTGCTATAGGGCTCATGATTAGTGTGTGTAAATATATAGAAAGAATATTGTTTCCTCTTGGTGGAAGGATACTCTCCTTGATCATCTCAAATTGGAAGCCATTAATGTTCTTGATTATGAATATGAGGATAAAACTTTAGATATTCAAAGGGGTGGGATCCATGAATATTTAAATTTAGATATGAGAAGAAATAAATATATTCTTTGGGGAAATTATAGGAAAATAAATTTGAGATATTATAAGCATCGTTGGATGATATTTTAGATTCAAGTGAGGGTTTAAAGAATGGCAATCTAATGGATTACTTATAAGTTCCCATCCTCATGGATTTTAATCTAGGTGAAGGTGGATATTGAACTATGGTGGGAAAAAAGAATAAATTAAGAGGATTAAAGAGGGTGGAACCACTTAATATGACCCTAATATCCCAAAAATAATTTTCTTATAAGGGGATGTTTATCTAAATGTCTCGTGAGGGGCTATAATAGTATCATAACATGGTCACAAGTTATATGTATCTAGTATTAGTATCCACTATAAGAGGAGCTTTATTGGTATTTTATTGTTTTATAAATCTCTCCATTATAAAAAGGTAGAGTCCCTTTCAAAAAACTAGCATGCAAGTGTGTGGGAATGGAGAGTGAGAGATTATTTTGAGACACAAAATTTGTGTAAGATAAGTGTAGGTCAAGATTAATATTTTTCATGTGTCAAATAATAGATTTTAATGTCTATAGGTGGATTTAAATACTAAATATAAATCAAAAATAAAGGTAGGATGGAAAGAGACTCATAGGAGGTCAAAATGATAATAATAAAGGTATGATATAATAATATGAAAATATATATTGTAAATTATTATAAGATGATCCCAAACCATTATAAATTGGGATTGATGCACCTAAAATCCCTTAAAATATAAAATATCAGTAAGTTGATAAAATTGAAAATATGAGGTGCATATATATGCCCCACCTAAACCTCATCCAGTGTTAAAGTAGTGTAATGTGGGATGGTGATTTGGAAAAGATATATATCAACAAAAAATAAAATAATTGTAAATAAATGGTTAAAGAATAATTGATAAATTAATAAATAAAATTACCATATACATATCTTGACTCACCTTTATGCATAGATCATGCATGAAAATACCATAGTTTTGATCATGGAGGGTGCGATAATTACATTTTGGAAACCCTAAGGATACAAGGATACAAATCAATAAAATCAATTTACACATATATAATATAGTCAATAAATGGATGTGAATGAGAAAATCTCAGAGGAAGATCATAAAATCCTAAAAAATGGCAAGTCAATATTGATACAACTACATTAGAACCAAAATATCGAAGGGAGCAAATAATAAAATGACTATAAAACATTCAATATAAGATATGTAGAAACATGAATCAAATAATAAGGATTATAAGATCATGTAAAATTATTATAAAATCATATATCATCGAAAAAGTGAAAATTTAAATCAAAAAAGGATGTGTTAAAGAGGAAAGCAAAGACTCTAATGAGTGAAAACTCAAAATCAATTCTTGTGTTAAAGTATAATGAAAGAAGGTACAATCATCTCGTAATGTAGTCATAATAATGGATATGGTAAAGAGAGGAAAAGTATTATGGGAAATTTTTAGGAAGACCTATTTTATTATTTATGGTATTATAATATAATTCACAAACTGAATAATCCAAGATCTATATATAAAACTGAAGAGTTAAATCAAAAGTAAATAGATAGAAAATGGAAATTTGAAGATGAGGGATATGATAAAATAAAACTAAATATCAATTAAGGTGTTATAAGAGAATATATGATTTAAATAAAAGGATGTAAGGTTTCACAAAAATAATGTATAAATCATTAGTGAAGATGAGACATTTTAATCAAGTGGGTAAGGCTAAGAGTTTTTAACATCATTAATGATGTAGGAACATCACTAATAGATGAAAATTATTTAAAATTTTGGTTTTCATAGTCAATTTTGGTTTTCAATGTGGTTTAGGTGATATTAGGATTCTTATATAACCTTTAGGTTTCATTTAAAGTTGTTAGTTTAACTTTCGGTGCTCAAAAATTTGGCTTTCCCTGCCAAAAAGGATGTTTTGAAATTTTGAACTAGTTAGGCCTAGTTTAGGTGCTACAAATGTGTTTGGAAGATATTTAAAATTATGAAATTGTTATATTAGACCCATAATGGGATTGTGTAGTTAGAATATTTTTTTCTAGAACATGTGTTTAAAAATTGACTACTTAAAATGTATGCTTTAACACTTAGTTCTTTTCATGAATTCTCTTGGAAGGATCTAAAATCCATTAGAGAAAATTTAGGAGATATATAATGTTATAAAATAATTTATTTGGTATATAATTATAATTTGAATAGATTAATTACCTCTAATAACCAATATAAATAATTATGATTCTAATTCATATGTTTTCTATGTTTAAGAAGGCTGTGTATGTAATATTTGTAAGGAAAGAACATATAGAATGGTTGTTGGATTGATAATATATAATGGTAAGATATTTTTAAATTGGTCATAAGTTTATTTAATTATTTTTAACATATTTTATGAACAACTCAACTCAGACCCTATAGGAGATTGTATCCTCACACTCAGGCAAACCAAAATCTTGTGAACATTGATGAATATAGGTATCAAAGAGGGAAAAATGAGTTTAGAATTTGTAGAGGGTTTTCACAGAATGTATCCAATATTTAAATAAATTATAAACTATATTAGAATCTCGAAACTTTGAATTTCCTCTTCTTGGGTTGACACAATCAAGGTAAACCCTATATTAGGGTTTCAAAACTAAATGTGGCATTGTGAACATTTCCATTAACCAAAATTCCTAAAATTTTGTGATTAGTTGGGTATTGTGTTATTATAATAGATTTTGGAGTTTATGTTCTAGTATAGTACCTTTGTGTATGGAATGAGAGAATTGTGTGTGAAATAGGTATCTAGTGACCTTATTGGACCTAGACAAAGTTTTAAAAGTGCACTTTTCAATGGAATTTGAGCAAATAACTTGTTGGAGTGAAATAAATCAATGAAGGGTATCCAAAACATAGTTTTTTTCTTAGGTAATATCCTCTTCTGACCCTAAAAGTGTAAATAATAAAAAAAAGACCACAAGGAAGTAGGCATTCAAATCTACTTTCCACTGAGTTGATAAATTGAGGGATTGTTACTTATACTCTATATCAATTGAGATAGAAAACCCACCTAGAAAGAATAATTTTTAGCTAACAATTGAAGTAAAAAGATCATCCCATGAAGGATAGATACATTAAAATTAAAGGATCCTACCTTCCTACAACATTTTCCCCACTCCTCAAACCCTTTACAAAGTCATTGGTCTACTATGAAAATTGGGTATTTACATAAGAAATTAGGTGGTACTAGAATGTAATAAGATAGAGATAGATATTAATACCTTATACCCTATTTTACTAGCCTAATACACCCCAATGGACCTTAGATCTATTATGAGGCCAAGTATGGAGTTTGAAATTCAATTAGAATAGGATATATGCCAAAAATATCATATCTTTTGGTGTGAATAAGATTTTAATATTATTTTTATTTTCAACATTTATTTTTCTTATATATGGATTTTAACTCTTTTTTTTCTATTTTCCTCCTCCATATGGATTTGGATTAAATAAAATATGGGTTTTAATGATGAATAACACAAGAGATCCAACACGTAAATATCAAAGAGGAGGGCATTATTGATTCCCCATGTCTCTCTAGACTATATCATGTTGGTTGATACAGTAAAAATAATTGAATGGATCTTAACTATATCAACCTAGTTGGTATAGATGGAACTAAGTGATTATGTAAATGTGAATGATTTGGGAGGGGTTGAAATTGAAATTGGACCTCTTAGAGAGGTTTTAATAGTCATATAAGATCTAGGATCAAGATCACCTATAATTCACTTTGGAGTAGGCATTTGAACTAGGTGATTATAAGGTTGATGTGACCTAAGATATTGAGGATAACCAGATGCTAAAATATGCTTCATATTGTTTATGTGAATAAACTTTACCTCATATTTCAAGATTTAGTATTAATCATGGTTTGTATAATAATAATAATTGATTTTTTATTCAAATTATAGTTTTCGTGGGTGAGAGCCTCGAGATTAAAGTTTTCACTAGATGAGAAGGTGAAATCCAATCTTTTAAACTCATGAAAATTCCCATGATAATGACCTACATTAGCATACCATAAATAAAAATTATTGGTATTATACCATTTTTTTGAAGGTTTGGAAGATTCAAAGCTCATGGGTCTATAAGGTGGAAAATATTTCTTGAGATCTTGGAGACACAAGTGAGGGTGGGAATGGTTTGCATTATGTGAAGTAAGAGATTCCACTTTAGATTATTGGGGAGGCTTATTTTAATATGTATTAGTGTTGATTATATTAGTTGAGATTGGTAAATATTCCTTAGTAGTCTTTTTAAAATGTTTGAATTGGCTCATAAGGAAGTCTTATCTTTTTTATTGATCGAAGACCTATTCTAAATTATTAAGGGAGAACATTCAAAATTTGTATTGAAGTGGGATTTTAAATTAGTAACAAATATCTTGAAGATATTTTTAACTCATATTATTGAAGAAAAATAAATCTAGTCATAATTACTTGATAATATTTATTCTTGACACATATTAAAACATGTGAATTACACCCTAATACATAACTCTTACTTGTCATTCCTCTTAGCCATTTATACATATGTGGCCTTTATATTTTATTTGTTATCATGACTTCACCTAATTTTCCAATTCAAATTCTTACAATACTTTATACTATCCTTAGACTATCTCCATATAAGGAAAAATGTCCCTAACTTTCAAGGACATGTCCATGCTAGGCAAATATGAATGTTATTGAAGGCCTATCCACCTGGAGTGGCCACATCCAGTGCCAAATAAATTTAGTTTCCAAATTTTGAAATAATATTTCTAGTATTTCCAAAGATTTCATAAGGTCAAGTAAAGTAAATTATGAAAATGTTTGCTTATAAATACACATCAAAAGTCATTCGTTACTCTCACTTTCTATCAATAAAATCCTAGCTTACACATTATTATACATTTGGAAAATTTAGAATATTAAATAAAAGAATCAATATCACTTACAAGGAGAAGCCTCAAGCTAAGTCTAAATCATCTCAAATGAAGTCAATAGTTATAATTTTAAATTATTAAATACAATTTTTTAGTTATAAACAAATAGTCAAGGAGCATAATTGCATGATCACTGTAGGTGGGAGAACTACATGGGCTTGATTTAGCTCATTAGAGTATTAGATATGTAAGTAGTAGTCAATCATTAAGGGAATGCTTGAAGTCAAATTAGCCCATTATACTCCCATTTTTTTATGTTTCAATATTTCAAGGTGCATTAGAATTTCAAATAAAAAATAAAGAAAACAATGAATTATGTGCAACATAATATGAATCACAATTTCCTAGCCTACTCAAGAGACATTTGAATAGAAATAAAATAGTCACATTTTCTTCATAGTCAATATAGACAAGTCCTTATCAATGGACTTGAGCAGTTGATGTTATTATCCACCTGCATCGATATTATCCAATAATATTCCAATATTCTAATTTTTATATGTCACAATCATAGTTTTTCCTTTTCTATATTTTTCATATCAATTATCAGCTAGATATAACTAGGAAAAGTCTATGGTCAATGGAATCGAGTGACCTACACTACAGTCTAGAAATAATAATCTTGTCCAAGAGTAGTTGTAAATTAAATTTTTGATCCTGATCATGCATAATCACATATTTTTTATGTTTCTAATTTCAAATAACTAAAATAGTCAACAAAATCCTAGAGTTGAGATAAATACATTTCTTCTTAATGTTTTCAAAAAATAGTAGTTTTACATATTTTTCAATTTCCAAAATCAAAATTGTTAAACATTTTAGATATTATCATTATAATATATTTCAAACTTTAGACCTATTAGTTATAATACATTTAATATTTTTTCAAAAATAAGGTAAAAAATATTAGTGAATCTTAAAATTTTTAGGCAATGCTTTTCTTATTTTTTTCCATTTTATCCTAGGGCATAAAAATATTTATTTTTTATCTGATATTCAAATTTTAATTTAATTTTCATTTTATTATGAAATAAATTTCTCTTATTTTCCTATAAATTGTTTTTTGACATTTTAAAAACTTGTAGGAGTTGTTGTTATAGGCAAAGAAATATTCAATTGTACTTGAGCCATGGTGTCAGAGGTACTATCCCAATAATCAAGCTATTATATATCAGTTTTAATGGATTTTATTTTCCATGTGCTTAATGGTATATTAGAAACACCTAGGTTCTATTTTTAAACCATAATAATCCTTTAACTATTTTTTCTTATAGTGCATTAGTAAGCGGTTAGCCCTGTGAAGTTACTCTCAATGTAACCTAGATATGGGATAGTGTAGTTACGAGATGGTGGAATAATTTTTATTTAGTGCCTTTTAGGCCATGTTCAATATTTTATGACAAGGATAAATATATCTTAGATCCCACAAAGTAAACATATCTTGACTAGTTACACCCCCAATGCCCTTTTTGAAAAAATCAAAGTTTTAGATAAAAATAATGGTAATAAGGAATGTATTTTGATTACATCCTTTAATTTCACTATTACATTCCATTTTACTTTTAAATTTTATATTTTTATTCATTATATATGTGTATTAACCAAATTCAAATATCATAAAAAATGCTAAATTACATAATGAGCAATCACAAACCTTCCTCAACTCACATCGTTGCAATAATATTCCTACTATACACACACTATTAAGGAAAATATTTTTCAAATTAAGTATGACTTTGGAAAAATAATAGTTATACATAAAATATTATATAAGGCATTATATACACCCTATCGATAGACTTATCATGACCATTGAAATTGATAAAGTTAATATAGACAAAGTGGATGTAGTTAATTACAAGGAATTCATTGAACATATTGATTCCAACCCACATAATTTTGATGCATTATTATCAATTATAAAATATGAATAATTGAAATCAAATCAAGCTTCTCCTTTTACTTCAAATGTTATGATTCCTAATATTTTTTCTATTCTTATATCCATACCTCTAGTTATATATGTGACATCACCTCTAGATGTGGGGGTATTACAAGGATTCTAATAAATTCATATAACTATTTATATAATGGAATAATACAAACCTCCTTTTATTACTATGTGTGATCCACCACCAACCTCCCATAAAACATACTCTCTTGAGAAAAATGCTTTAAACTTACATGCCAAAGTATTGCAGTTAGAGCAGGGTGCCTCTAGAGCTCATCATTTACTAGACTCCCATACATTATTTCAAATACTTTATCACCTGAGATAAATTATTTTCCTTTATTATAGGATTTTTATATCCTAATATACCATTATATGAAGGTAAATTTAATCTATAACATATTCAATCATTCTATGCACATGTTTGGATTATGCTTCTAATGATAAATTACCAACCAAGCTCTTTCTAAGAAGCCTAAAATATTATAACCTATGATAGTTCTAAAATATTCCACCTCAATAATTAGAGAATTAAACCCTTTTATAGGTCAATTTATATCACACTTATCTATTAACATTAGTGAAAATATATCTTATGAAAAAAAATTCAAACTTAAGTAAGAGTCAAATAAGCCAATCAATGAATATTTTATTAAATATAAAACTATGCTAACTAAGATGACAAATTCAATGGTAGATAATTAATTATAAAATATATTCACCCAAAGATTTATATTGTCAATCCATGAATCTATCATGTTGAACAAATTTAAATGTTTTGATGAGTTATGTCATACATTCAAAGAAAGAGAAGTCAAGATCATAGCTTTAAACAAGATAAAATATGAAATAAATGTTCCATCTACTTCAAATATCAAGTTTCAAATCAAACCAAACTATAAGGTCAAATATAAAAAACCAAGAAAAAAGAAAAAGTAACAATCAATGCAATCTCACAACCAAAAAACAAGATTCAATTGATAACTCCACCAAGGAAAAAATTATCAAGGTTACCACAACCTCCTCATGTCTTATTAAAAAAATTACTTGACTACAATATCATATCTCTCCCTCCACCTATAGAGGTTAATATGACCAAGCCTCAACATAATGGATTTGATAGTAATGAATATTTTTGACTACCTCAGATGTATTGGGAATTTTACAAATAAGTGTTTCATCCTAAGGCATAAGATACAAAATATTATCAATGATAATACTATTGAGCTAAGCATACCCAAAAAGGAGGCTAAATCATAGAAAAAAGACAACTCAAAGTTGAAAATATTTAGTAATCCATTTTTAAATCATTATTCATCATAAAATACAAATAATTAAGAGGTAAATCATGTGTGAAATACATATCTTCCTTCTAATACAATTTGGTAGCTAATAGATAGAGTTATTGGTTTATTTATAGGTACAACAACACATTGTCATGTGATCATATTTTATGACATTGTAATTGATGATGATGATTTAGATAGACATGTACTATTTATTCTAGCTTACATCAATAATAAACCTATACACTATATCATGATTCACAATGGGTGAATTGAAAATGCATATATGATGACACTGCTTCATATTCTTGGATACACAGCAATATGTATAAGTTACATCAAGAATTATAAATACATTTCATGGGCATACATAGAATACTCTCACACATGTAATACTACCTCTTCAAGTTGGTTTAGAAATAATGGCTATTATATATCTGATCTTACCAAGCATATGGGTCTTCAATATGTTATTAAGATGAACTTAAATATAAAATCTCCATGGAATACCACCAATCATGCATAGATTCCTCAAATACATACATTGTAATCAAGTAGTCAAATTTTAAGGCATTCAATATGATTACCCTCTAAAAATAGTGGTAAATTCTCCTCCCTAATCACCACCATATTGTTTTTATCAACTATTCAATAGCATGGTAAAAATATATTTATCACACATGTAAAAAAACATCTACGACACCTATTCAAGAGCACATTAAATAAATAGTTGTGGTACCTATTCAAGAACATAGTGTAGAATAAGTTTTTATACCTATAAAAAATATTTATATGTATTATTTATATAGGAAGTTGGCACACCTTATTTTATAGGCAAGTTTAAAATCAAAAAGTGATTGAAAATGTAAATAAATATAAATATTCTATAGCACATCCTAATATAGTTGCTTGGATAATTCCTCTAGTTTAATAAAGAATACAAGAAATGAGGTCTTCTCCTACTATACAATAAAACCTAATATGTCCTACACCTTATTGAGTTGTACATTCCAAAATCAATTATATGATCATTGATAAAGACAATTACATTATAACATTGATGCCTTTTTAGATTTAGATTCATCTACATGTAGCATTTTCAATATACATGATCCAATAATACAATATGGTCCTCCTATTTATGAGATTATAGGATACTTCCTTTCAAAAATTATATATATATATATATATATATATTATATATATATTAAAAATCCAAGAACATTAAAATATGTGAAAAAGTTCAATAATTTCAAAAATAAAAAAACATTCAAAATATTTTTAAAAATAAAAAATTGGGATCTAACCATGACCTAAGTTATTAGTTTACTTATTTTCATATATTATTTAATATGTATTTTAGTAGATAACACATTATTTTTCAAACACACATGCATTTTACAAGGTACATGAGTATAAATCATGATATAAATATCCACATCAATTATTAGATGTTGTATTCCCTTCTATCCAATGGCCATGCCTATTCTTAGGGTAAATAATTGTATAGGTTATATATAATCAAGCTACATATATTAAAATTATCTTGTTAATTACTCATATCTTACATTGAATTATATGAATATTCTAATTTACTATGATATAAAATTTATACATATGAATGGAATAGACTATTTTTTATTATTATATGATCCTTTGGTGTTTTATTTCCTGCATGGTAGATAAGACACTACTTGATTATAGTGTGTGGCCCTTGGCCTTTGTATGAAAAAAAATATTGAACATCTCTATGAGATTTTTCCTTGGTATGTGTGACATTTGAATGTGTCCTTTAATTATGGCCCTATGTTTTGTGTAACATTTAAACATGTCACTTGTTTATGACATTATTAATGTATTTTGTGCATTGCCATTGGTATTTTTTATTGTAACATATTCATGTCTATTGTATGCATCCCTTGGCCTTATTGTGTGACATTGTATGTTGTAATTTTTGAGTTTGATTAGTGGTGTCATCATATATATCATGCATTTTTATTATGTAGTATACTTTATAAATAGTTGCTTTACTACATGTTTCATGCATATATATATATAGAAATAACACATGTATGTTTCACATTCAATATTTTACATACATGTTCCAATCATAATTACATTTTTATGATGACATACTCTTTACATGTTGACATGATTAGTACATGATTATATATTTATTGCATGATACATTTAACTCTTTTTTTGAGATTAACAAATTGTAGGATACAATCCTTATCTCAAAAGGGGGAATTATAATGGGTTTGTGTTAGATATTAAAGCCTTAATGAATAGATAAAAATCATATTTGGGATAGAGTACAGAGTTCAAAGATACAAAATATAGGTTTTTAGGCATTAAAAGTAATTCTAAGATTATATTCTATAACAAAGTATAAGTTTTAAATATTTTAAATTAAGTCATAAATTAAACACATGACACATATTGACACATTGATACAAATTATGGAGACATGTGGAATGTTTATGCACTCACTTTTCAAATACTCAAATTAAATAATAATACACACTTTAATGCATATGCATGGGCATATGCAAAATAGTTACAAGATAAAAGTTACATGTTGAAAATAGAGTTATACTTGAGCACATAGAGTCATGTCATTCTATATCGCTTGACACATATTCACGGGGCATGATGCTTGTTCCTACATATTTTCAAAGTTCAAAGATATAGTTTTAAAGGCATGATACTTATTCATGCACACATTTTCAAAGTTTCAAATTCAAATATGTTCATTTCAATTCAAATTCATTGGAAATGCAATCATGATAAGGGCATGAATATTCTTCATTACCTTTTGATCATGAAAATAGAATCTTTATTTGTATGTAACGGTGTGCTTTTATATGTTATGGTATTGTATGTTTGATTCTATTAACATTAAACAACCTTGGAATTAATTATATTAGACCTAATTTATGGTTACATCTTATATTATACTATTATAAAAACTTCATTATCATATCAAATAACCTCATACCTTTATAACACACTGCCAACCATCATATCATAAGCCTTAGACTACTTAACTCATCATGTTGCCTAGCATGTACCTTCTTACTAGGTCGTTAATGCTTATGTCTAATGACACTAAATGACCTTGGCATCAGTTATAATGAACCCATCATGGTTTCACCTTTTTTGAGTAGTACATTGGGTACTATTCCCCATTCATGAGAGTTGTAATATGCATATTTCCAACTAAAGATATTAGTTAGCTATTAAAAATTTAGATTTGATCATTCTCAATAAATCATTAGTTTCAATTATCTAAGTTCTCTAATAAGGGGGAAAAATTATCCATCATCAGTTAGAAGTTATAGGGAAATTTGGTTTTACCTACATACAAGTCTACTCCTTCATTGCACTTGTTTCAATATTTAAATTTTTAAAATTCATTTTTTTAAAATTTCAAATGTAGAATAATGACTACTTCATGTATTATTGTAGGTTTTGATAATTTTGGAGTGCATTTCATAATTATAGTATTCTCTCAAAGATAAGGCAACTATGCTCACTCAGGTTACATTATTTATCCTTTAATTTAGAAATTTCATTATTATAATAAAGGAGGGAATACAAAAACATAAATTTAGCCATAATTACTTGACAATGCTAATTCTTGATACATGTCAAACCACATGACTTGCACCCAAAAACATGATCTTATTTTCCATTCATCTAAGCCATTTGTCTATATGCGGGCTTGACCCTTTGTTAGCCATAGTTGCTACATACATATAATTTTTCAATTTATATGTTCAAATAACTTCATACTATACACTATCTCTAGTTAAGGACACTTATCCCTAGACTTTTCAATATAAGTCCATGTTAGGAAAATAAAAACATTGTTTCAACACTATCCACCTAGAGTGGACACATCCCATGATAAATAATGGATAGATTCAAAATTTTGAAATAGTCTTTTGAATCTTCCCATATATTTCATAAGGTTAGATAAAGAAAATTATCAAAATGTTTGCCTATAAAAACACATAAAAGGTCATTCATTACTCCCACTTGCTATCATCGTGATCCAAAATTACATGTTATTGCACATTCAGAAAATCTACTATTCCTTCCAAACTTATGGTAACTCACAAGGAGAAACCATGAGACATGTCTAAACCATATCATAATATAGTCAAGAGATATCATTGATAAGTATCAAATCCATTTTTATATATGCATACACATAGTCAAGGAACATAATTTCAAGATCATTCTAGGTGGGAGAACTATGTGGTGTTGATTTCCATTTTTTTATCTTTTTCCTATTAGTTATTAGCCATAGTCAACTAGGAAAATGTTGTGTTGTAATCTTTAAATAATAGTCATGTCCAAGAGTAGTTACAGATCATATTCTTAATATTGAGCATGCACATTCACATATTTTGTTGATTTTCACTATTATATATCTAAAATAGTCAATAAAATTCTCTTTGAGCTAAGTAAATTTATTCTTATTGTTTTCCAAAAATAACATTTTAATATATTTGTCAATTTATAAAATCAAAATTGTAAATATTTCACATCTTAGCATTCTAATATCTTTCTTTTTTTCACATATCAGTTACAACACATTTATTTATTAATAAAAATTAGGGTAACATAATTATGATCCACTTGATGCACCAAATATTTTCATTTCTTGATGAAAGAATGGATAGATTTATTAGGTGATTGCTTAACATTAATGAAGTTTTTAAGGATATTTTTAGGAAGTTAATTATGTTTGAATTCCTTAACTATCGAATTGATTATATAGTTGTGTAATAGAATGAGTTGGAAGTTGATTTCAACATTCTAACACATCTCCAATCAAGGTTTTAGATAGAATCTTGGTAATTGCAAAGGAGTCAATTCTAATCCATTAATTATAGAGGTTTAAAAAAGCTTTAATATGTAATGCAAGATCAATAGTCCTATCATATGTGATGGTTGTATAAATGAATCAAATATTCATAGACAAGATGAAGGGATCTATATGTTCATTTTAAATATTTTAAATCAGTTTATTTTAGATTAAAGTTTGGGGGATAATATTTCCATTAGCATATATAAGAGGAAGAGGAATGTAATTTTGATTTGGTTAATTCACCACAACTTGAGGAGCTTGATTATCCATTAATAAAATATGGGTTCACATTTTGAGAAATTGGTTATGGTTGGTAGCTTGTACATTGACAATTTTCTTAACCACTTGTGTAAGGAATAGGGAGCTATAAATGGGATGGTTTTGATTAAAATTATTAGTATGATTGGTAGGAGGATTACTAATAGAGATAATATTACTAACATTGTGTTAAGAGGAGGACCATTGTTGGTTTCCCCAATTGTTATATTATATGTATTGATATTATTATGCCTCCCATTTTTTTAGGGGTATAAATAATATATTTTATATGTTGATTGGGATCTCTTAGCTCAGGAGTTGAATATATTTGAACCATATTACATTGCATTGTGTTAATACTTGGTGCTCTTATTATTATTGTAGTGAGAGGATTTTGAGTGTTGTTTTTAAAAGGTGGAATATAATGTAATGTTCCAACCATTGATGTTGGTTTTTTGATGATTTTATGGTTTATATTTGTGGAAGGAGTAAAAATTATATAATTTATATATGTATTATAGTTTTCAAGACTGTGGATTTATTTGGATCAATGAAGTTGTATTGGATAGATAAAGATTAAGATTGAGGGAAATTTCACCTTGAGGAGTTTCCTTCAAGGGTGTAGGTGGGAGGAATAAATGAGAAACCCATGTGGAATCAATGGGTTGAGGCTTTATAAAAATACCCTAATATGGGATATCAATGTAAAATTATAGAAAAGTCGAAAAGTGTAAAAAACAAAAGTTTAGAAAGAGGTGCTTGTCAAATTGAAAGATATAAGAATCAAGATTTGGAAATGTGAATATAATAGTTTATATTTGGGATTAGATTCATGTCAGGTTTACAAAAATTTATTATGATGATGAATCCAAAGTGAAGAGAAGTAATGAAAAGAAATGGAAATATGGTGACAATCTAACGAAGGGTGAGATATGATTCACATTAAGTTTACCATAATGTATTATGATGGTAAATACAAAGTGAATATAATTATAATAAGAAAAAGGGAAATGTGTAGACAATCCAATTTCATAGACCTGAAGATTCAAACCAAAAAAATTCAACTTTTATGTTGTGAATAATTTTACATCCAGTGGTTCTCACTTTTTACTTCCAGTAGTGAATGATAACTTCCAAATTTAATCACCTTAAAATATTATTTTCTAAAAGTTAAAACATGAAGATGTGTGAACCTTATATATACTAAGATGATGGGAAGATTAAGGTTGTGGCTTAATATTTGAAATTCACAATTAGTTTCAAATATATAATTAAATTTCATCAATCTACTCAAGAAAATATAATATCTGATCATAAAATAAGTCATAATGGATTTACATATAAAATACATCATTTTTCTCTAGAACTTGTTTTTCAGTAATAAGCCACTCTAAGACATAACTATTTTATAATCAAGATTACCTTATATGTTACATCATGGAATTATTCACCCTTTGGATTTCATTATGGATATTCAATCCTAAATTTTCCTTGTGCATGCAATAATTTCTTATTTTTTCTTAAGGGTATGATAATGGTATAATTTATATTTTTTTCCAATTTACCTAGTAATGTGTTACTTTATTTTTTTGAAGTTTTATCTCCTATCAAGGAAATAAAACATCTTGTATTATAATTTAAAGATTTTTTATATATAAACCTTTGTTTAATCTAAGTATATTATAATGTTTTCCAAACTTATGTAATAGTATGCACAAATGTCAAATAATTTGAATCCAACTTGACAAACTCAAACATCCCTTAAGATTCACTAAACATATTAAGATTAAATGTAGAATATAGACCTATAATTTTATAAAAAGCAAACCATTTTATATTGAGGTAAAATGTATTATTTAAAAATAATGATTATCTATAAGTTTTTAATTATCTCAAAATGGATCTATTATTTTACTATTTGGAATAAATTTCCTAACATAAGAAATCAAATCTTTATTCCAAATAATACATTATTATCATGAGAATAGGATAAATTTAGTATATTAAATTTTAATTCCAAGAGTAATAAATATTAACTATAAACCTATGAAAAAAATGAGATATTATTCTCTCAAAATATAATATGATTTTCAATATGTCATCATACTCAATTTAGGTATCATCTATTCAAATGATCTGAAAAACTTTCAACAATAACTGCACACAAAATATGTTTTTTAATTAAATGAGCATAAATATGTTGTGTTAATCCATTACAAAATAACATTTTTCAAAAGAGTAATAACTTCTCATTAAACCCTTAATGTTATATATTTTAACCAAATATAACTTACAATATGTGTTCTTGGGAAACATGTAGATCTAACTTTCTTGATTAATGAAAACAAAATAAGTTTCTCAATTTAAGTTATAGTCTTCCAAAAATATTAATAATATGGATTAACAATTTCAAATATAACATTAACTAAGTTTATGAGAATGCACAAAATAGTTAACCAAATCTCTTTGGCATTTTAAACTTGCCTATTAATAACACTAAGTCACATAAAAATAGATCTTCCTTACCCATTATCAAAAAATCAAAATTAAGTATATGATTGAATTATTGGTGAAAATAAATCATAAAAAAGGTTCATGTATCTATTTAATTTTTCACCATGTTTTTCCTTTTATACACATACATATACCTATGTAGACACATAACTATAATCATTAAGTGCTTGACAATGTTTAAACCTAACATCCTTACCCTTATTATCCAATTCACAATTTTGTTAACTTATATTGTTTATAGGAGAATTAATTATTCTAAAAATGATCTTTATACTACTCATAACATCACTCATACCTCCATATTTTTATTATAGACTCTTGTCAATCTAGTTGTCTGTCCCTTTACGATAGGACCAAGCTAGGTCAGATAGGGCCACATTGTGGCCTTATTCCCCATGCCTCAAAAATAACTTTATAAGTTTGAAATATTGCATTTTACCACTCTTGAAATTTTAACAAGTTTTAATAGAAAAAATATTAAAGATATTTCTCTCTATAAGCACATAAAGGCTTCTTGAAATAAGTCTAGAAATCACTTGGCATTTCTACTACATATTGAGCAAAAGATCACTATTCTTTCCAATTCAAAATATGAAGCATTCTATTAGTCATATGACATGTCTAAAATTGTTTTATTTTAGGTCAATATCACTCATTATCAATAATTTAAATATATATATATATATATATATATATATATATATATATATATATATATATAAATTATTGATAATGAGTGATATTGACCTAAAATATATATATATATATATATACATTAGGTCAATATCATACACATACACATATATATATATATATATATACACACACACACACACACACACACACACACACACACACACACACACACACACACACACACACACACACACACACACACACACACACACACACACACACACTATTTCATTCATATATCAAAGTCAGTATTCAAACATTCTCTTAGAGGGATAAATACATCGGCTCAAGGCCCTTTTGGTCTATATAGGCAGCACTCATGGGGTTTTATAAGGATATCTCAGTTATTACCCTAACTTTATCCCCCCTTTTGGAATTTGATATATATTATGTTTATTATGAAAGATCTATGATTTGTATTTTACATTTATTTTTTATATCAAATTGGCATAAAAAAACATGTAGTAAACCCTCATAGATAGGCACACATGCCCAAATCAAAAATTCAATCCCACAGTCAAGTAGGATGTGTTTGTAGTCAATAGAAAAGGTTATAGTGTGGCCCTTTCCTCTTAGAATTATATTTTATCATAATAGTTTAAATCCATACTTTCATATGTGACACATTTCATAATTCTTTTCAATTGGTTTCCAGTCATAGTCAGCTTGAATAATCATCAATAAATCAAATCCAAGCTAGGTTTACATACCTTGTGTCAATTTACTATTTTTAAATTATTTAAATTATATATTTAAACTCAGATATTTATATTCATTATATTTCATTTTCAATATATTCAGATCTATTTATTTGATTCATTTCAATTTAAACTAGTTTAAAATTTTTGATGAACCCAAAATTTTATTTTAATAACACTACTTGCTTGATTTTTGTGTGCTCTAAGGTTTGAATAAAATAAACAATTATTGATTATTTACACAAAAATATATATATATATATATATATATATATATATATATATATATATTGGTTGTTTCTTGTTTATTTTTAGAATTGTGTTCCAATAGTTTTAAAACTACTTAGTGACTATCATTATAGGCTACACAGTGATCTATTTTATCGACATCATGGTGTGAGGGGTTATACCCCAATAATCACATCCATTATAGAATATTAAACACATATTTTAGTTTCCATGTATCTTTTTGTATATCAAAAACACTTAGGGTATTTTTTTAATACCATAGGAAGCCTCTTTTATCCATTTGATTTGTGTTGCACCTAAGAGGAGTATATCTCCTAGGGAAGTTACTTTCACCATATCCTTAAAAATAAGGCTATTGCGATACAATCATAGTTTTATATTTTTATTTATTGTTATACAAAATTGTGATGACACTAATAAATGAACAAGTAAGTATATTTAAGAGCCCACATAATCTTTCAAGCCCTTTCGTAGATCACCCATTAGACCTTGATTTTTCTTGTATTGGATTCACTATCATTAGATACTTTATACATGATAGATTATTTTTTATCTATAAGAATTTTATTTTTTGAATTTATTGTATTTAAATTCATTTTATAATCATATATGGTAATTTCACTCTCTCAATCTTGATTTTGGTCACTTTGGGATCAAATTAGGGATTTTGGAGATGCTAAGGCTTTTCTACAAGTCTTTTCCAAGCTTTAATGGAGATGAATTTTGAACTTGAGTGATTTTATGCATTAGATTTGATTTGGACCTTGGAATTTTTACCTTTAATTTTTTTAGCCCACAAAATATCTAGTTTTGTCACTTTCAGCCCATGTGGCATCATCATGGAATCTACATGACACTTTTCATGATAGATTATTTATTAATGCTTGAAAACATGACCATTACCATTTAAAATTTGCCTTTTATTTCACACCATCATATATTATTACATGGATCAACATAACTCATTGATCTTGATCCTAAGGTTTAAATGCCATTAGACTTCCTTTACCATGTTTTTTTGTGATTATGACAAGTGTCATTACCATGGGTCTCCTGAGATTCATTGAAAAGTCCATCCTCATCTCATTCCATTTGATCAACTTCATTCATTTAGATGTGGGTCATCGATTAAAATCTATGGGATGGATCATCATTGGCTTCTCATTGTTCTTTGGTCATGAATGTGATACGTATAACATTTTCACCATATTAGAGGTTCTATTGAAACCTTGACTTAGCCTTGCTCTGTCAGATCAATCTCATCTACATGAACATGAGTCGTATATCCTACAAAGATAATCAATGTTTAAGTTATTATCATGACATATAAATAACATAGCCTAAATACTTTGGACTATGGTTATATTTCATGTTCATAGACACAAAATTAACCTTATGCTAAAATATTTAAGCTAGGATTGGATCATAGTAAAAAGGGGACCCCAAATAATAAAAGGGCCTTAATGTAAGGTTTTTTAAGATAAATATTTATCATATTAATAAACATGATAAAAATTTAGGTTAAGTCTTATAAAAATAAGACCTTGAATTAGTTATATCGAGCCAATATAAATAGACCAGATGACCATGGGACATATATGGACCGAACATAAGATTTTAGACTGAGATTTGGCCAAATGTTAAAAAACATGACTAAACCTTATGGTGACATTTAAGCTAAGTCCATGGTGTTTATGAAAATTTAAACTTAATTAGAAAGATCTCAGGTCCAAATATGGCTTTAAATACATCTAATTAATCTATGATGGGTCAAAAAGCTAATGAAAGATCGATTTTAACATTGAAGTATAAAACCCTAAACATGTTTATTATCCAAATGAGATTGGTTCCTGAGTTTGAATTTTGATGATCTCATAGATGTCAACGATGGTCTCATGGATGTTAATTGAAAATCATTAAAACATAAAATTTAAGCTCGTATAATTAAGTATAGGTGCTAAAATTTGAAGGTCTCATGGACATCAATGATGGCCTTGTAGATGTCAATTGATGGTCATAAAAATGTCAAATTTAAGCTCATAAAATATAGTAGGTCTCATAATAACTTTTAATTAAGATGCATCATTCAATTGATCTCCCCTAAGTGAATGTGGGTCATTGACTATGATCTAGGGAGTTCCCCTATAGTCATAAAGGGATTAAGTGAGTTCAGGACCATTTAGAATTTATACCAAAGTATAACATAAGTCTATTACATAAGGTCATTAAAACATAATAAAGTGAAGACCCTTAGAATAATTAAATTCATAACATAAGTTTTATCCTAAGGATTAATTATATTGATAAATACAATAAAAAATTTAGGGTAAAACTTAAGCTAAGTCTACGTTATAATACAAAAGGACACATTTTGACCCATGATGATCTCACTCTATTGGATCATTAGTTTCTAATCAAATCTAGGCCATCGATCATGATTGGAGTGATCAAGTAGTATTGGTATTATGAGATAAAGTCTTAGGCATATTGGGCTTGTCTCATTCCATTCAATCAAATTTGGCTAATTAAATGTAGGATGTTGATCTTACAAAAAAAGCAAATGATTTAAGTCAAGGCTTAGAGACATATAAGACTCAAGATAAAGTGTTAAGATTAAGGTCTTGTTTGTGTTAATAAACACAAATGGGGCCTTAGGACTAAGACATTAATCTAAGTTAATAACATATGAAAAGGACCCTACATATAAAATGTTAGACCATATTAAAATAAAAGGGGACAAAGGGCTTAGGATATTAAAGAGACCAAGTATATAATTTTTAATGCTAAGATCTGGTTGTGTTTAAAACACACCCAAGCCTTAGTATAAAAATTAAACTTAAGTCCATGTAAATTTGAAAGTGTTCCCATGTAAATTGTTTCCACCAATTTTTTGAATTTGATCCAAGAAAACCTATGCTAGGGTTTCCTGTAGGAAGGTTTCCAGAAGCTACAACTTGAAATAAAAAGATCCATTGTTAGAAATATTAGGTAGATTTTTAAAACAAAATCATGACAAAAATTAAGTCAACCCAATTAGGTGAAGAAGATCTTCAAATGCATATAATGTGCAAATATAGTAATGAGGTTTTGATCAAATAGATTTTCAATTCTAAAGTACAAATTTTCACAATTTGACCCAAGGGTCCCTAATTTTCAGAAATGGGGGTATGTTGGCCTCAACATGAGTACTATATTTATTTGTTTGAACTAGAGTATTTGAATCATAACATATTTCTATGTTCCCCCTATAAGTAATCATTTGTTGAGGTCAATATACCCCCATTTCTAAAAATGAGGACCCTTGTGTCAAATTATGTAAATTTGTACCTTAAAATTGAAAGTTCACTTAATCAGTATCACTAGCATGTTTACACATCATTTTTATTTGGAGATCATCCACACATGGTATGGTTAACCCATTTTGCATAATTTTGGTTTGACTTTGTCTAAGTTTACTAATATTTGTTCTTCATGTTTCAGGTTTTAGGTTTGATAAAGCCCTTCTTGAATGAGATGTGTCTAAATTTTATGGTTTAATACTATTTTGGCCTTTTAATAGCCTTTGATCTATATAAATTCAAGTTAAATTCATATCTAAAAATTATTAAAACCCTTTTCAAGACACCCTAGCACATGTTCTTTTGAACCAAATTCAAAATTGGTGGAAAAAAATTGCACAAGAACATTTTAAATATGCTATGGAATTAGTATAATTTTTACAATAAGGCTTGCTTATATATTCAACATGACCAAACCTTAGTCTAAAATTATATGTTAGTTATCCTTTATGCCCAAGTCCCCTCATCCCCTTTTATCTTAAGCATGGTCTAACTTTATCATATGTATGGTCCCTTTATTATAAACTTAGGCTAAAATCTTAATCCCAAAGTCTTCATATTTATTAATAAAAGGAAGACCTTAGCCTTAAGACTTTATCCTAATTTTCATATATCTATAAGTCCTAACATAAACATTGTGTTTGTTCACAGGATCAATGACTTATATGTAATCATGTAAAGTTAATTGAATGGTGAAATATGGGCCCAATTAGACAAGGATTTTAATCCATGGATCCAATCTCACTCAACCCCATGGATCAATATTGATGATCTGCATTCATACCGATGCTAATATCTAATGGCATGAGATCGAAAGGGGTCCCCTTTTATTATGACATATTCTAAGCCTAATTTTTTACATGAAGGTTTTAATTATATTTATCAATACAATAAAACCTTAGGATAAAACCTTATATCATGACTTTTATTCACAGAGTCCTTTTATCATGTTGTAAACTTATCTTAGATCAAAGTTTAATTGTATTTATTAATATGATTAAAACATTAGTCTAAGACTTTGGTCTAAAAAATATATATTCCTAGGCTTACATAATATTTTTATAAATATAAGAATCAATCATGTTTGACTACTCAGATCATGATCTATGGCCTACATTCACCTTGGTGGGATTAATCTAATGAAGTGAAATCGATGGTTGAAAAGTCAAGAAATGGAACCCAATTTAAACATTGAGAACCTTTTAAAGATCAATGATACATGTTATAGTGTATATATCAAAATTAATGGAGCATATCAAGTCAAGAATCTTTAATGAGGATCCAAGTTAAAATGAGGATACCATGTGGTAAAAGCACATGAGGTAACAAAAGTGATAAGGTACAGAGCTAAGAAGGCTTGCAAGACTACTAAGTGGCATAACCTCAGAGCTTACTACACATTAAAGATCAAACACCTTCTAGAGGTCAATATCTTGCATTGATTTGTACCTAGTGGATCCAATGGTGAAAAATCATTGAAGACTTTTCAACAGAGCTCAAGAGGCTTATGGGACTACCAAGTGGTACAATCTTGAGGCTAAATGCATATTGTATCCAATAGTATTCAAATCTTGGAATCGAGATCAATGAGTAGCATTGATACATGCAAGGGGATCTAATGGTACAAGGTAAAAGCAAAATTTAAAGGGAAAAAATCATGTTTTTTAAAACATTAATGTGTAGCTTGCTATGAAAATGCCACATAAGTGCCATGATGATGCCACATAGATAGAAAGCAACAAAGTTGAAGATATTATGATCAAAAAAAGGAAAAGGTATAAATGAGGATCTAAAAGAAATATAAGGCCCAAAAACTCACTTAAGTGCAAATAACCATTGTTATTAAATCTTGAAAAAGACCTGTAGAAAAGTCCTAATGTCTACAAAATCCCTAATTCAATCTCAAATTGACCATAGTCAACCCTGAGAGCCAAATTATCATTTGAGAAAGTGAAAATTGATCTGAAGCTGAATTATAGATCACTAGTGAGAAAATTTTCAAACTCACAATCGTGATGGCCCAAAAACAACAAGATACAAAGCTCTATTTGACCATAGATTTAGAAGGTAAACTCTTCAAAAACATGGAATTTAATATTACAGGTTTGAATATGGGAGATAACCATTGGTCTAACTTTTTTTGGACTATTTACCAGCTTCCAACCATCATGATGGAATTATTTGAACCGAATTACTTTGTAAAATCTAAGTAGTTAATATAAACACGGAATTCTATAAAGATTGTCTAGTATTTGCTTGTGTGAAGTGCTATATGGTTTCTCTCTCAGTTGTCTGGTTTCACTTTTATATTTGAATGGTTCTTATGGATTTTGGATGTGTATTTTAAATTTAGAGTTGTTCATTTATTTCAATTCTAGATTAGTTGAAAGTTCTTAGGCTTATTTTATTTGCTACACTTCTTTTGAATTTGGGCTAATAATGTTTGCTTGTAGGAGTGAATGTTTAAAGTGAGTTTGGTTCCAATTTGCATCATTTTATACCTTTCTTAGAAGCTTGCATGATGTATTTTATGATTTGGACTTAATATATTTCACTTCGTACATTGGTTAAATGCATGTTCAAATGATATTTGAACTTTGTCATAATGTTTGTAGCAAAGACCAAAAACATCCTTCTTTTCTACCCTACCCATATGTTTGATTATTTTTTAACCAGATCATCGTGGTTTAATTTACATTATAAATATCCATCTTAGATTAGTTATTAATCATAAATCACCATTCTTAGCATAGATTCTTCATATTGTTGTATCTATCTGCTATTTGGCCATGGTGGCTGCTAACCACCAAACTAATATAAATATTGTGAAACAATCACTTGTTCTATCTCTATTCCACCAATAGATAATAGGATTACTGTAGCCTATAAATCATACACTAAATTCCTAGAATTATAAAATGAGAAGTGTTTCTTAAATACTTTGAGCACCTAGTGTACACATTTACGCATCAACAAGTTCCTGAGTGGCATTCTCTATAGAATCAAAATTACTAATAAATTACTCTTCTTGAATCAGGAAAGTAGACAAAGTGGTAAAATCAGGGATATCTTACTTAATTTGATATTTAGAATTCAAAATTGAAATGAAATTTGTAAACTTTTCATGAATATTTAATTAAATGATAAAATAAATTAGTTGATCTTGAGTCAAATTATAGTTACAACCATCTAACTAAGCTTTAATGTTTTAAATTTTAGTAAGAAAAATCATAACCTTTTCATCACCTTTCATAGGTGTAGTTAGAAATTCAAGGATTAACTTCATAATTTTTGAGAGATGAGTGCCCTCATGCATGGATTCATGGAGTTTTCAAGCATCACTAGGAGACTCTTGATTACCAATGTGAAGAATGAATTCATCCTTAACAATTTGTAAGATGATGGACATGGCTTCCTGCAATTTCTGTTGAAATGCATTGGTAAGCTCAGGGGTCACATATCATCTAGAAGGGGAATTTTTAGTCCCAACAACAATATACCATAACTTTCAGACCATGAATTCTATTTTAATGTGTATTTTATAAATATTATAATCATTTTTTATTATGCATTTGTGATTTATCCAAAATAAAATTAGGCAAATCCATAACTTCCCTTTAATTAAGATAGTAAATAAATGTTTAAAATGAATCCTTTTTAGTGTGAATATTAAATTTATTTGAAATTAAAAAATATACTTCAAGTGTAAACACACAATAATTTTTCAATTTAATGTTATACAAAACAAATAAATTACAAATGATTGTGACAAAATAAGGTATCAAAAGTGTTGTAAAAATACACTAGTGTAAGCACAACTGTTAAAAAAATATTTTAATGAGTTTTTGAATTATTTTTTAAAACAAAGTGAATCACACATTAAACTATACTTAATTACACAATTTAGATGCCAAATAATGTAAAAAAATTGAATTAGAGTTGCACTAAACTAGGTGTCTAAAGAGTCATAATTATAATAACTACCTAAACACTATTATTAAAAAAGTTATAAAATTAATAATATGAGGTTTAAAAACATAAAATGGACTATGTAGATGTGTCTAGAAGGTCCTAAAACCTAGGGATTGACTAGTTATAAGATTATAATTGACAAAATATCCACTAGGTCGAAAGTCAAAACAAGTTTGATAGGTCAATTAAGGTTTTGAACACATGAAACTTGGCATGCAAACCAAAAAAGATTCTCTAATTACTATTTTGACCAAAAAATAAAAGACGTTGAGTGATTTGAAATATTGACCTATTCTTGATAGTTGTTTACTAAAATAAAGTTAACCCTTATCTACTAAACTAGTTGGAAATATATAAGCACAATATTATATTTAAACCTTATTTAGTTGATTTTTATTTAAAAAATAAAAATAAAAAATAATTAACACATGCATGTAAAAAAAATATTCCCAAGAAAAAAACTACTATTTAGGTAAAAGTAAAAATTAAGGTGGGGTCCACCTTATTCTCATGAAAAATATGAATCTAAAAAAAAAGGTACTTTTAAAATATTTTTATCAAACTATATAGCCAACAACCTTACTTCTAGCTATAATGGAGCTTCATGGAGATATCAACATTTAACTTCTCCCTCTACATAACTCAATTTTCCTTGTAATTTTGTCATCCCTCTTATTTTTACAACATAAATCCAGCTGAACCTTCAAAATCTAGGGTTTGGTTTAGAATTTGATTCAATTTTTTTAGTTTTCAAAGGGGCATCATAGAGGAGAGTTAAAATTATAGTAGCTTAAATTTTCCTTTTCACTATCTAAATTTTCTCAAGCATCCTTAGAATTATTAAACTAAGTAGTTAACACAATAATAATTAACTTTCATGCAACAAATCATGACTTCTCATTATTTTCTTCCTTCAAGGTCATACATGGGTAGTAATGGCACCCCTGGTGGAGATAAAAATTATAAATAGGACGAAACAATACTTCTTAGGCTATAATTTTTTTAAAGAGGCCTTAAAATTGTAAAACTAAACATATAGAACCTTTAAAAAATAATTTTAGACTAAAATATATGATTTTTGATTTTTTATTCAATGCCACAGGGTCGTAGAACCATGCCTAGCCAACATAATTTTTCAAAAAATTAGTTGTATTTGTTTGAAAGGAGATTTAGACTACTTGAATGATGTTTTTGATTAGAGATCCAAGTCTACAAAAATGTTTAATTGAACCTCCACTAGGTGTAAACCATAAATATCCATTTACCAGGTCATTCTAATGTCGTACAAGCTTGAAAGAATAAATTATATTTACATTTTAGTATAAAAATTCAAAATAAATTACTTTCCAATTAAATCCACCCTACTTTCTCTGATTCCATGATAGAATTTATAAATCGATGTACATGCACAAGATAGGATATAGAGTGAATTTTGATAAGCAAAGCATAATAAAAGAAACACATA
>JARHVA010007739.1:0-25000 GCA_037957365.1 Torreya grandis | reverse complement strand
TACTTGTACCTATTATTCTCCCCCTTTGACATCAATGGCAAAGGGCCTACCTAGAACTAACACTTAGCTCCCCCTCAACTAATGTTGAACATCAATGACAAGAAGTAATAGAAATTACTCCCAACTCCTCTCACTAATATCTGATTAAAACATTGCCTATCCTTTGAGAATCTGCAATCAACTCATTTGAGTATTTTCTTCTACAACCTCACAACATTTAGCATGAAACTTTAATGTATATCCTTGATCACATATTTTACTTACACTCAAAATATTATGCTTACAAAACATTCTTAGCTTTGGTTCTACTAATATCCAAACTTAAAATACCTTTTCTGGCTATCCTGGCAGTGGTTTTATCTTCAAATTTCACTATGCCACCATTAATCTTCTTTAATCTTATCTCCTATCATATGCCTCGAACATCCACTATCAAAGAACCATGGCTGACCTTTATTTATTACATGCAAAGCTGTTTGCACCAACATAGAATCTTCAAGTTGTTTCTTCTGCCATGAACATGTCTGAACCTTCTTCCTGATGAATGGAGCTTTGAAACTCTAATCCTCTTTGATTGAATCTGCATGAGCATCCTTTTCCTTCTTTCTAAAACTATTAGCTCTTTTTCAACATTCTAATTTCTTATGACCATAATCATTTGAAACACTGCATATGCAAGAATCATTCTAATAGCCTCAAACCATAATACTGATGCAAAATTTTCTTCAAAAAATATATTCCCTCAAAAGATATACAAATTAATTTGTCAACTCACCTTTTTGTCATGCAACATATCTAAGACCTAGTAGCATCCACCATGCTTCAATTTTTCTTAAAAGTGTCTCCTTGAAGCCTAGAAGAGACACCCCACACAATAGGGTTCTAGAAATAAATCTTAGGAGATTCCCACATCTCCTTTGTTTCTTCCTTGATCTTTTTGGTGTTTTTCTTTTAGAATCCATTTAAGCATGTATAACCTTTTTGACTTACTAACCTTATCATTTATGATGTTTTTCTTTTTCTCAACTTTTGAAACTATATTATCTTGACAAAGCTCATGCTCAAATGTAACAAGAGATTCTGCACAATCCTTCCTATCTGATTCTTTATCTACTATAACAAGTAATTCATTTTCAATTTTAAACTCAACCTGATCAACCTTTACTATTTTAGGTCTTCAAACCTTAATTTGACTCTTCTCATATCTTTTAGGGTTTCTGTAACCTTTGACATACTTTGAAGATCTCTTTACTTTATTTTTGACATAATTTAACAATATGTCCAACCTCATGACAACAAAAGCAAACAATATTTCTCACACCTTTTTCTTGAATGTGAATGAGATCTCCCTTAGACTGATTACTTCTCCTCATACAATATCTTTCTCTATGACCAACATGATGACAAACAAAACAACGACCATGAAAAGAATTTGAAAACTTGAAAGCATTGGGCTGCCTGATCGACTTCTTTAATTTGCCTTCAAAAATTGCATCCTTCTTTCCTTGGACTGATATTTCATGATCTTTTTCAACCTTGATTATAATCTTCTCATGATTATCCTTTAAAGAGCCTAACTCAACCTTCAACTAATTACATTCTTCTTCTTTTGATGTTAAAATTGAATTTGCAACCTCTAACTGATTCTTAAGATCTTGAATAAATATCTTATTTTCTTTTACTTCTATAGCCAACTTAGAATCCAAGATACACACCTTTTCCTTAAGAGCCTCAACCATAGATTTCAACTCTTGATTCTCCTTCTTTAGCCATGCTTGGCCATCTTATGCTTTTCTTTGATCTACCTTCAAGTTGTTAAACCCTTTTTGAAGGAACCTGCTCTGATACCAATTGTTAAGCATGGAATATACTAAGAGGGGGGTTGAATTAGTATATTATATATCTTATAAAACTTTCCTTTATCAAATTACACTTAATCAAACATTCAAGATATGCAATAAAACTCAAAAAATAAACATCACACAAGATAGAGAGAGACACTAGATATAACGTGGAAACCCAATGTGGAAAAAACCACAGAGACCAATCTCAAGTATATTCATGAGAACAAACCCATAGGAGCACCATACCCCTTTGCCAAGTACCAACATCAGCTATAATTCATGAGCACCAACCCACAGGAACTTTAAACCCCTTTGCCAAGCACCAAACTAGCTACTATTCATGAGCACCAATCCACAGGAGCACCAATCCCTTTGCCAAGCACCAACCCATATGAGCACCAAGCCTTTTGTGTATACCACACACCTATCTCTCAATGTTGCTATCTCAATGAATGATAAATCAATACAACATCTCCTTCCTCTCTCTCACCTTTGCTTTTCTAAGCTAGATATAATAAATACAAATCATATTCATCTCTCACAATTGCTCTTCTAAGCTAGATATTACAATATCAAATCAACCTCTCTCACTCATATTACAAATGGATTCTCAAGCCTTTATTTATAGCTTTCCAAATGACCTTTGGCCTTCCCCCTTTGTGACCCTTCAATCCTCATGGAAAATGGCACCAATCTTGGATGACCCTTCATATTCAAGCCTTTGAAAAGTCATGTGGTGACCCTTCATGACCAAAAACGTCCTTCCCACTTTTGTCCTCATCTTGGTGACTTTTCATATTCCTTAAGGTGTCCCTTCATGAGAAATTGTGCCTTTACTCTTTTGTCTTCACTTGGTTACTCTTGGTATTCCCCAAGATGACTCTTCATGGGAAAATGTGTCCCATCCTTCTTTTTGTCTTTACCTCGTGGCTCTTCGACTTCTCCATGGGCCCTTATTTTGTCTCATATGCAACAAAAAATGTATTCATTAATATTAAATAAATATTAACTCATATTAGCCAAGATAAACAACATTAAATACAATGGGGCCTTTATTACCAATAATACTAGACCTTTGACATCAATGACAATATTTCCAACATAAATCATAAATAATAATGTAATTAATTAGGATTGATCTGATAATGTAATATTTTATTTATGTAAAATATTAAAGAGATCAATATACTTAGATTTACTATTTGACTAATTGACTATGACTATATTTTGACAATGGAAACAAAATGAAGAAATCTTATGATTCATCCAGATCTAAAACTATTTGTCTATGTGTAGGGTTGGTACCATAAAACATAGATAGAAATGTCAATGTTAGTGACTAAGGTTGATGGTATTGTCTTTCCAAACTTGGTCTCACTATGACTATATAGTGTGATGTGCGTAATTTATATGTCTATGTATATGTGATCTATGACCCTTAATTACATTTGTAACTCAAAAAATTAGATTTCATTTCCATAAAACCTAAGGTACACTTAGAAGGACCAAAACTTGTGAAAGGTGAGGAAGTGTAATTAGGATAAGTTGACCTAAATAACCCTTATTTATGATTTATAACTAACTACATATCCAATTCTCTAAAGATGGAATTAAAGCCACAAATAATCCATCCCCTTAGTGTGAATGTGTAATTGTGAACTTGCACTATATGCATGCACCTAGAAATATGTATTTGATATTGATAATGTTAGAACATAACTTGGATTGTTGTGTTTCTAAATTCATTTATGACTCCTCCTAGTGATTGATTTAAAATTTGAGAAGAATCGGTAAGGTTTTCTCAATGTGTAGTAGTGTACTTGATAATCCTAGATAGTGAATATGTTTGACCTAAATTTAAATTTATACATGTTTCATTGGATAAATTATCATGCCATTGAAATGATAGGTGAATTGACTAACATATTGGAATGATAGATTTTTAAAAATAGTTTTTTATAGTGAGTGGTGGGAACATATATGATGTTACTATATAGGAGACATAAATGCAAATGTGGTATTCTAAAACTATCTCGATAGGATATCTAACTAATTTAACATAGAATAAAAGGTTCTTGTAGGTAAATAATGGTAAATTATAATGGATTACACTCATAAATATCATGTAGATATATGAGAATGGAAATTGAGAGTTGTTTTGAGATGCACAAGTCATGTAGCATAGGTTCAAGTTAAGAATGACATTGCCAAGTGTTAAAAACCATATTTTAACATCTATGAATTCCCCCTTTTATTTTAATATTAAAATGAAATTAAAATATTAGAGTAAAAATATGAACATGTACTTTAGTATGTACAATACACTTTATCTTTGGGATAAGGTTCAAAATGTGCACAATGCTTCAATTCTATAAACCTACAATTAGAATGTAGCATTTAATGTCCACGTAATGAAACTAAAATCTAAATTATACTTGAAACTTGAAATATCAAAGAAAGAGTACACCTATATATGAGTAAATTGTGTTACCCTATAACTTATTGTAGGTAATGTTTCCTTGTATAATAATTGGATATTTATGATTCCTTGATAAATCAAATAGAGAACATTGCAAAATTAAGGGTGATCAATCCCTAAATTTAAATTTTATTAAGGCAAGAGTTTTAGATTAGAAGATAAAACACCCCAACCCATATGTAACCAATCCATCATTGATATTATAATCCAAATATGATAAGGTGGAACCACATAATTGGATTGATAGGGGTAATGCCATGGCCATTGAGTGTCACTAAACCTCAATGTACATTACCTAAAAAATAATAAATTTAACTGTTACAAATACTATTATAGATTCAAGTTTGTTCCAAACTTAAAAATAATATATATAAATAATTGAAAAGGTGTAAATTAGTAAATGTTAATGAACCATCATCATTCCCCATTCAATTAGTGTTATCTATAATCTATCATAAAGTTTATAAACCAACATCATTCCCAACTAAAATCTAAATTGGGTGTGTGTACAAGAACCAACATCATGCCCAGTTGAATTTGTCTTATAAAAAGGAGTACATGCACCTTTCACATGCCCCTAAATGTATTTACATTTGTATTAATTTAAAAAAATTCACTCATGGAGTGTAAAATAGAGTACATATACTTGTAATATATATATATATATATACATATATATATATACATATATATATATATACATATATATATATATATACAAATATATATATATATATACTATATATATATATATATACTATAATATATATATATACTCATATATATATAATATATATATATACATATATATATATATATATACATATATATATATATATATATACATTATATATATATATACATATATATATATATATATATATATATATACATATATATATATATATATTAAAAATCATCCCAATCTGATATTTAAATCACATTTAAAGTTTTAAATATACATATTATACTCAAATATGATCATGGAGGATTTTAGTCTCTATGAAAAATCCTACTAATATGCCCCCCTTTTGAGATGAGGCTTTTAGTATCTTATAAGTCACTCATCTCAAAATAGAAGTGAATTGTATCATGTCATGTTTAAAGATAACATCATGTAAAAAATGTCAACACATGGAAAATATGTCATCATAGTAATGTATATAGCATTAATACATGAATGTAACATATGGAATGCAATGTCATATAAGTGTTATGTTAATATAGATGAAGTATATGTTGGTTGTCTAGGTTATGCCCTAGTTGAGAAGGGGATTGTTTAGGTTCTCCTTCTCAAACCTAGTCTAACATGGGACTAACCCTAGGCTATGGGTCACCTAAACTTGGGTTAGACCTATAGATAAGGTTAGCTTCCTTTTGATGTTGGTCATCTAAACTATATTTAATCTAACTCTTACTTGGAAAAGGGAGATAAATTGACAATAATTCATGAAAGCATATAAAAAGGAGGTAATGCACCAAATGTTTTGATCCTTATACTTGCACTAGACACACTATAGGACACTTTCAAGACTATAGAAGATCACTTCACTAATTTTTTGATCAAACGTTATATAATTATTTCAAATAAAGGTATGTATTAGCTATCAACTTATAATGGGAGGGTAATCATCCACTTCCACACTAACCAACAGACTATGTATGAACTTAGAATGACCTGTGATAACTACCAAAACACTATATGAATGTGAGAAAACTCAAACAAAGGTAATGAAATTAGAAATTCACATGGCTAAATCAATGAATTATTGAGACACACTTTAAATTAGCTTGAAAAATAAAGGAATTTAGTCTTTATTACATAAAGTAGGCATTACAATACAAATCTTGGTAGAGTCTAGCCATGCCAAAGAGAGGGATCATTTTCAAGTCTTAAAATCTTGTATATATAGTAGAATGGGGTGAGAGAGATAGGGAAGGATGCTTGGAATAATGGAGAAGGGGCATTGTGATCAAGATTTCTAATCCTCTGACATTGATTTAGTTAGCAAAGATCATAATGCTAAGAGCAATTCTATAAAATGGCCATAACAATCATATGAATCCCTTTCAATATATTTTTGGTCTACATCAATTTTCCTTACAAGTAAAATCATGGGATCAAATCATTAGTAATATTATTTTAATGTTGACATAGTTATAATAGATTAATCTGTATGTTTTAATCTTGGTAGAATAGATTGCTCCCTAATGGTTCCCTATTGGTTCATCTTTGGCATGCAAAAATGGAAGAAAGGGGTCATGATCATGCTACTAGCTTAGGTGATGAGCCCATAAAAATCAATTGGTATGCCTCTATGACATACCTTTAAGATATTATCTCTAGTTCAACCTTGATTGAATTGAATTTGAATTTTAATTTTGATCATCAATTTTGATTTGGTATTCCCATAATGTGCCAATTGTCAGATTCCCATTTTCTCTATAAGATCTTATTTACTCTTTGACCTATTGCTCACCATATATCTACTTCAGTATGATTAAACATGTACCATTAATCTTCTACCAATTTAAAATCCTTATGACACTTGGTAGCTTCTTATTAGCCTTTGAGATCCATTAAGTTGTTGACTTATTACTCATTGTTGATTTGATTTGTATGATTAGACATTCACTATTGATATACTTAGACCCACTGACTCTATTAGTAAACATGTATCATTAGATTTATATCAAGACAATCAATATATTTCCCTTGTTAGCTTATCGCTTATGCTAAACTTTTGATTTGATGCTCACTATTGATCTACTTTGCATGATCAAATGTGTACTATTGGATTTTAGGATCCTCTAACATCTGTTAGATCATTTGTCATCATTGGTTCATGAATTTAGCTCTCAATATTTTGACACTTATCACTCTCACATTAAATCTTAGGATATTTGAAGTCCAATAACTACTTCATGGAGCTTAAACTTGACATCCCTGTGCACAATTCACTTTACAAGTCTAATTTTGAAGCTTTATAACTTGAGATACATAACTCATCAAGTTAAGAATTTTGTAGAGGATGAAACAAGCATGAATAACCCCATGTCCATGTGGTATTTTGGCCTTGAGAGGATTTTAAGTGAATATATTAAATGCACAACCAAATTGATCTAATCATTTGTGTATTACATTCGATAAGGGTCTGGTTGTCTAAGATAACCAAATTTACACTTTAAGCTTTGTTAAAGTGTTTAAAAATCTTGTGAAAAACTTATGTTCTTCATTTAAGGTCTATCTACTCCTTCTTCCATGGGATCACTCTTCAATAGGACCCTGCTTAGCTTCAATGCTAGACTTATAAAAGTTTGGTATGTAGGTCAAATTGGACAACATATTTAGTGACTCAACTAGGAATCATGAATGTTATCCTTGAGAACTCATACCATTTGCATTACTCTTGGACACATGAATAATGACAAATTTGATTCATGGTTGTAAGTAACCCTCTGACTTATAAAGACAATAGATTCTACCAAAATAGAAAATAAGGAATAAAACTAAATAAATCAAAAATAAACAAACTAATATAATAGGAAAACACTTGGAGGAAATCCAAAATAACTAATTATGTATAGTGAACTTCAACCTTTAGTATAAATTCTTCAAGTGTAGCCCATTAACTAGAATAGGAAGGTCCTCACCATCTATATTTATAAGTTGGAAGGCATTATGGGATTTGTAGTTGGAGATGGTGTATGGACCACTCCAAAGACATTCAAACTTTGTATGCTTTCCTAGGTTAGCTCTATCATCATCCCACTTGAGGACCAAATCTCCTTCTTTGAAACTTATTGAAGAAGCTCCTTTGTCAAAGGCTCTCTTCACTTTTACTTGATGTCTTTCCATGGCTATCATGGATTGATGTCTTGTCTCTTCTCACTCCATAAGATCAACATATTTGAGCTTCATAGGTTCATTCTCCAACAACTCAATTTGATGCATTAGTTCTAGGGTAGTAAATTTAAGAGAAATAGTAATTCTTGTTTCCTTACCATATACCAGCTTGTAGGGGGAGTTGGTTACTAACTTTTTATCAGTGATCCTATCAACCCATAGAGTTGACTTCAATTTTAGATGCCATGACCTTTGATTATCTTCAAATTTTCTTCTTATGATCTTTAATAGGTTCTTATTATTGGAATCAGCAAGGCCATTACCTTGGGGATAATAGTTTGATGAAGTGCTGAGATAAACCCATGTGGAATTACCCATTGACTGATTCTAGACTCCATAAAGGTGATATAATTATTAAAAATAATAGTTTAATGGGATCCAGACCTGATAAGACAACCTTCATAGAAGTCTATAACATTGGTCTCATTTGCTTCTTTCAATGCCACTGCTTCTATCCATCTAGTGAAGTAATTCATAGAAATTAGTACCCAATTTTGACCTAAACTTTAAGTGGGATTAATGAGACTAGTAAAGTCTAATACCCATTAGACAAAGGGTTGATCCACTATAATTATTTGGAGAGGTAAGGCTAACATTTTCACCTTTCCAACAAATATAACACATTATCTGCATTTCTTAACCCATGCATGACAATCACCAAATAAGATTAGCCAATAACACTGACCTCTCATGATATTTTAGGCTATGGTCCTTGATGAATAATTCCCTCCACCATGTCCATAATTAAAATCTTCAATCATCCTTTCCTTTTGATGTTGTTTAATGCATCTTATCAACATGCAACTTCTTCATCAGTTGACACCATAACTACCTCATTAACTTATTGTAAGTTTTGGGCTAGATGATCATAAATTACCTTGCCTCTAAAAATATTTGTGATGTTGATATCCACACCATAATCCATTAATTTTTTTATCCAACCAACTCTTTTCTCATTTATATCCTTGTTTAAGAGAAATTCTTTGATACTTAGATGGGCAACCATTAGATGTATCTTATTATTGCACAATAAGTATCTAAATTTCTTGAGAGACCTTATGACTAAAAGTACATGACTTTTAAAAAAGGATTACCTTGTTTCATATTATTCCAAGCCTTTATTGAATAAATATACTAGCTAATCTAATGCCTCATAGTTTTACTACATAAGAATGCCTGAAATGGTGTCAATGTTAGCATAGGTGTACAAAATGAAGTCCCTTGAGAAATATGGGTTCATAAGCATAGGAACACTAGCCATGGATTTATTAATTTCCTCCAAACTCCTTACTCCTTCCTTGGAATAGGTGAAGCTATGATTATTCTTTATCATGGTTGTAAGCGGCTTAGCTAAAGTGGAAAAATCTGAGATGTATCTTTTGATAAAATTGATCTGCCCTAAGAAACTTTGAAAATATCTTTTATGATTAGGAAAAAAAGGTGAAATAATTGAATATATTATTTTAGGATCTATGATTAAACCATAATTTAAAACTATATGTCCAAGAAGCTTACTTTCATGAAGTGAGAAGACACTCTTTTTAGGATTTAGGGATACCCCAAGTTGCTTACACCTCTCAAACATTTGCTCAAGGAGAGCCATGTGATCAATTGAATTCTTTGAAAACACTATTATATCATCCATAAAAATTAGTACAAACTTGTTAAGAAGGCCCTAGAATGCCATATCCATATCTCTCTAAAAGGTTACTTCAGTATTGGATAAACCAAAGGGCATCTTTTAATATGAAAATGTCCCCCACTTTGTGGTGAAGGCTATCTTGAATTGTTCTTCTTCCTTAACCAAAATATGGTTATAACCACTATATCCATCCAACAAGGATAACCTTTATGAACCTACAACCAAATGTAAAATCTTCTCCATAGATGGTAGTGGATAATGGTCTTTAAGGGAAGCCTTATTTAGGTCATGTAAATCAACACATAGTCTAATTTCACCTTTATTTTTCTATATTGAAACAAGGTTTTTCATCCAAGTTGAGTGCTTTATTGGAAATATAATAGTTGACTCAATGAGCTTATGAAGCTGAGCTCTCATCAAAAGCTCAAGCTTAGGATTAATAGGCCTTTGTCTTTATCTTAATGGCTTAATTTAATCTTCCAACTCAATGGTGTGTTGAGTTAGACTTGAGTCAAATACTTTAAGATCAATATATTTACATTCATATACATCAAGAAAAGTTGCACATAACTTATTGAAAGCTTCCTTTTTTGAATAAGTGCATACCTTGCCCAACTTTAAGCTCTTACTAGGTGCAACTTCCACATTAGCATAGTGTTATTCCTTTATTGAGAAATATGACATTTATTTCCTCAGATCATCATAACCATTGAATATGTTCTCAAGTGTGACCAATCCCTTGGGTAAATTATTATTTTTTAGTTGCATAATCTGATCACCATACTATTACAAGTACTTTGACTGATTTCTTGAGGAAAGACTAGCCTCTTCTTGAAAGAATATGACAATCTGATTATCATCTTAAAACACTTGAGAATTAAAATTATTACCTAGGGTAAAAGGACTTACAATAATATTAATGTGTGATTTAACCTTTTCATTTCTTACATCAGCTAGGACTCTAAATTTTGTTGTGATTATATCCAACCTATCTACATGTTTGTTCTCATCTCTTGATATTGCTTGAATGTTGAAGGCCTGAAACTCTTAAAGTAAGTCCAACACCTTATGCTTATAAGATTTAAGTAATGGGTTTTTGCATAAATTAAGACATATAACTTTTTGAGCTACAAGTTTGCTATCACCAAAGACTTGTAAGTTGTTGACTTTCATATTCCTAGCCCATTGTAAACCATGAACTAGTGCCTCATATTTTGCAAAATTGTTTGAATAACCAAATTGAAACTCAATATATGATAAGTAACTTTGATTTTATATATAAATAAAAATTATTCCAACCTTGTTACCATGATTATCCCTTGACCCATCAAATTATAGTTTCCAAAGATCATCACTAGACTCAACATCCTTCATCAAGGCTAGAATTGGTGGATATTTCTCATGCAAGAAATACATACCAAGTAATTATTATTCAATTAGATTATAAGGATAATATTAATGTGAGTTAGGGGATAAATTATCAAGGAAAAAATATTGAATCCCATTTAAAGGTGATTTAGTTTCCTTTGGACTATCTTCTATCACCTCATCTGAGATGAGGAAATTAGTGTTCATAACACTTGACATATATGGTTCCAAATGAAACCATGTAATAGGTTAAAATTATATGGTTACCTTATTACCATACCTAATATTTAAAATAAAATATGGAAAATCTAGTAGATAAGTATCCTCCAATCTTTGAGGTAAAGTCCCTTGATAGACACATGACAAAGTAGGGAGACAAGTCCACTATAGCTACATCTTGCTAAATGGTAACAAAGACAGGCATGTAGTGTCAAATTTAGATATTTAATGATGTATACTATATTTTTTGGTGACCAATATAGTTTTAATACTCATTTATTATTTGATTCATATACATGACTAAGATTCTATATAATTTACATAGGCATGACAATGCTACTAGCTACACTATGCACCATACAATTATGAACTAAATAGTCACCATATATCAAAGAGAGGTAGAAGGGAGGAGTTTTACTTGAATTTACCTTATATTTATCACCTTTTAATATTTTTTCTACCTATGATACTTAATGCTTCAATGGATGGTCTAAATTAGTTAGGATAACTCTTTATTTCTCAACTATTTTTGGAGACACCTTGAGAATTGAAAGCTCTTTGATGAACATGCCCTTTTACCCTAAAATAGAAAGGGAATCCCACATGATAATGCTAATATTAGATTTCTTCATTTGATATATTATGCTAAATGAGGCTCCACTAACTTTATTAGAGAGTTATTAATGATCTCATGGTGATGTCATGAAGGTATCCAAGTGAGTGGATGAATTACCTTGATAGTCTAAGTGACAATGATAAAGTGTGTAGTATGCTTGTCCTAGTATGCTTGAAGTTGAATTGGTTGATATTCTATTTTAGAATGGTTAAGAATTTTTAGGGATGAATATGGTGTTTTGAGGTTGTGAAAAAGGTCATATTAGAGGTTAAGGATGCATTGAGTGTTTGTGTGCATAAGTGGAATTTATCTGGTAGTCCATATTTTTCATCTAAACATTTTGGGTCCTATGGTAGAAAATCTAAGTAGTCAATTTGATGACATCATAATTACCATGTGTAGATGAGTCAGAGGGATTTGGTCATATGGTTGTGATCACATTAGTTCCAAGTTACTATAATCCAAGTATCAAGTCATTTGATGATTCATAACTAAATATATGTTTGTGCAAATTTGGGATCCAAGGCATTTTGATAGTGTTTTCTATGTTCAAATAGAGCAGAGTAAGTAGTTTGGTGATGTCATATCTCACACATATGAAATTCTAGGAGTAACTTGATATATAGATGAATTACTTTATGAGAGAAGATATTATGTGATAAATATTATTTCATGTGACCAAGTGTGATAAAAGATAGGCAAGTACAAATTTGGGCTCCTGGGTAGTTTGACAGTGTTTTCCCATACTTGGCCAAATTTGCATGTGGCAAGAAAAGCTGAGTAAGCATTTTGATGTAGATATATTTCACACATGTCAAAGTTAGAATGATTTGATCATATGGGTTTTTTAATTTTTGTGTCTAGTTGATATTCACTAAGTTTCAAGTCATGTGATGAAGTTCATCAAAATATATGCATGTGAAAAGATGGTCTTCCAAGTAGTTCTAGGCATAGTTGGCTTTGTGGCATAAAAATCTAAGTGAGCAGATTAATGTAATTATATATTCCACACATAAGGGTTCTAGGAATATAATAATATATGGTTGGATTATCATATATGAGTAGATCATATGGTCCAAATTTTAGATCATGCTTCTAAGCATAGAAAAATTTATTGAGGTCCAAAGTTGGCCTTCTAGTTAGATTGCAATGGTTCCCATACTTTGTCAATTTTATAAGAGATAAAGATCAAGACCAAATGAAGATATAATGGCTTATAGGTAATCATACAAATATATATCAATGGTGTGTATTGAGATAGATGAGTTCAAAGTGTCCATTATTTAATGTTGAATGGAGATAAAGATCGAGCTTCTTCCAAGGATCAATGGTGAGAAAATGTTCATACTAATTGAGATCAATGGTGTGTATTAAAGTCAAGAGGTCAAATTGATAGTTGTCTAACATTGTTAAATCAAGTAAAATATTGAATATATCAATGGTTCATAATTTATCTAATCACTGTGAGCATGAGATGATAGTAAGATGATCAATGTTTAACTGTGATAGTTTGAATTTAAATATTTGAATTTAACAAAGGAAAGACCAATGTTTGGTTTTTGGGCCATATCTTTTGATACAAGAATAATTTTATCATGGTATACAAAGTGAATTTGAAGAATAATCCAAGGGAAATCTATAAATATAGATTTAAAGCTTTAAAAGTGTATACATTAAAATTTATGAAGGTTAAAATTTGACTATATTTTTATATTTGCTCTGCATGTAACCCAAAAATGGTAATTAAGATTGTGTTGATGTTATTTCAATGTTTAATGTTGTCTTAGTTATTATATAGTGTTGTATACTCTATAAGGATGTTATATGTGGATTTTAGAGGTGTGATAAATCTATATTGAGTATGAAAAATACTTAAGAAGTTGATTGTGTGTTTGTTCATGATGTTCCTATGTACTAGGTCAGTGTTTGAGTTGGTTGAGAATACATAAAAGTGAGTAGAGTTGACTATGATCATTTTAGGATGTCTAAGGGGAAGTAGGGAGTGGAACCATGTATTTTAAAGTGGTCTTATGTTTTTTTTGCTTAATGAAGTGATAACTGGGTGAATAGGTCTCCATAAGACCTATAAGAGATATAAGGGCCTATTTGAAAGGTGTAGCTATTTAATGTGGATTGTATTGAGCCATGTCTTGATGTGAGAAAAGCCTTAATAGTTAAGGCAAGTATAATGGATGAGAAAGAAGTTTTTTTATCATGAAGACTCTATATATGTTGAAACCAAAATAGATGGTTTCTAGGCTTTTGAGATTAGTGCACATTAAAGTGAAGCAAAGAGGATAGGTAGTGTACCTATAGGATGAGTTGATGAGAAAAATAGTTTGTTGACTATGTGCACGACCTATAAGTCATATTTTTGATGTAGTAATAGTTATTTTACAATATTAGGATATGTGAAGAGGTTTGAGTGAGCATATAAGGATAGTTTACATGAATAAGGAGAGAGATTATGACATGCCTATGTGAGAGGCATGTATGAGATAGAGAGGGAGTTTGTGTAGGGGTTAAAAATTAGATATCCATCATTAGGTGTTGAAGACATTATTTCTAAGGTAGAGGTGATATTTTCAATGGAGGGTCTAAATGAGTTGATCTTCCTTAGGGGTAGTTTCTCCTTATGAAATAGGTGTTTAATTAAAGGCCTTAGGTCATGAGGACTTAATCAAGGTTTTGGGTCAAAAAGACTTGACCAATAGGTGGTCAAGAGGACTTGATCATCTTAATAGTAGGTGTTCCTTGTGAAATAGGTGTTCACTAAATTTTATTCTAAAATATTTGAATAGTCTCTTGTTTATAATTTATTATAGGAAAATTAGTCCATGTGTTTCAGGCTTGAGAGTGGGTTTTATTCCCTATGAGGGTTTCCCATAGGAACTATGTGTTAAGTGTTTGATCTTATGTATGCATTGAATGAATGATATCTCTTGTTAATGTTGCTTGATCAAGTTGGTATATGATAATTTTTTAATAGTTTGAAAGGATTGAAATTGATATATCTGGGCTCCCTAATTCATCCCCCCTCTTAGTGATTATACCTCTAACAAACCTTTAGTTGCACCTTTCAAACCACTGGTTATTCATAAACTAGAGGTATTTGAGGGACCTTACCAACCTCTACATTCTGATTTTTCTATGTTATAAGAGCATTAAGTTGATCTTTGGTGATCTTGGAAACAATATTAAGGTTATTTGAAGCATTAGTCACCTCCTGAGCCTCATCAATGGATCTTGTTTTAGCTCTAGTTATAGCTATAACTTGACCACTTAAAATACAAATCTCACCACCATAATTTAATACAAAATAATTATCCATTTACCAATTTACATTAATGGCATCAGGCTATCCTTGAACTTGTTGAGCCTCTCCTTGGGGCACCAAATTTGTCTCTTGACACTGACCCCCTTGAAGAGATAAATCTTCCTATGTCGTTTATGGCATAGTAATGTTATATGATACCAAGGCTTAGTCCTAAGCATCATTTAGATTATATGGATACCAACTTGACTCATGCATCAAACTATTTATAGGTGGTGTGGGAATAATAGATCTTTAACTTGTTGGTACATTATAGTCAAGAGCTACATATGGTTTAGCTAGAACTATGGATCCTTGTGCTTGGTAAGGTGGTCTATTTTCCCTAGATCCCTGGTAGGGAGGCTTTTGATCTTTGAAATACTAATAGGAGGTTTGGTTCTATTGTTCATAAGGCCTACCCTAGTATTGTTGTCTTTTGAGCTAAACTATTTCATTCCCAAAAAACTATAACAAAATTTTCAATTCTCCAATCTCAATAACTTAACTAGAAGGGGTTTCAACTTGTACTTTAAGAGATGGGATAGGAGGTAATGATGGAAATTGGGGAACTTGAAGTGGTGGAGTAGATTGAAACTCTAGGAATATAGGCATTGATGGCCTAGGAGAAAGATTACCATCTTGTATCAAACTATTTTTTTCTCTTATGACAATTACATAAGCATTTAACAAGGTGTTACCACCCATGGACTATATCATCACACTGATATCAGAATTGAGGGATATCAAATAGTACATGAATGAATATTATGGACATGATCTAATCTCTCTAGGAATCCTAGTCCATGTCTTTTGGAAACTAAGGTTAAAATCAGAAATAAACTCATGGGGAACTCTTTGAATGGTAGTCAATTGCTTAACTAATGATAGGTGATTAGATTTATATTCAAACTATCTAACTAAGGATACACCTAACTCATCCTAGGTAATAATGGAATTAAATGGAATATTTATATACCACTATAATGCTTTTCTTTTGAAGGAAGTGGCAAACAGTCTGATAGCCACATTATCTTGAATAACATTGTGAATGGAGAAAATGTTGGTAACATATTAGATGTGTTTAATAGCAAGTGTTTGATGTTCTGTATAAAATAATAAGATGATTTTAAGAGTATAAAAATGAATATCATCATATTGGGTTAATTTCAATGGACTACCTCTATTAAATGGAATAAAAAATGATTTCTAATGGCCATTTGGGTAGTGGGGATTACACTACTTAAGGAAACAAGATGACCAGGGGATGACTATTGCTTTTGGGGATAAGGTATTATCCTATCAAATATTTATGTCTTATCTAAAAAAATAGGTAGTTCAATGAATTTAAGGGTAATACCTTTACTAGTTGACCTTGTAGTAACTTTTGGCATGAGAATGTTGTCTAGACAATGCTATGAATTATATAACTTAAAGGTTTTGAGTTATTGATGATGATGGGTCTTATTTTCTATTTCAAATTCTTCTTATTATCTCCAAGTTTTAGTTCCCAAGGAGACATGCTCCCATCAGGCGTGCCATAACTATTAGTTGTCTAGTTTGCACCCTAGCTGAGAAGGGGATTATTTAGGTCCTCTTGATCAAACCTAGTACAAAATTGGGCTAAACCTAAGCTATAGGTCACGTAAAATTGGGTCATACCTATGGATAAAGTTAGATTCATTTTTATGTATATAACTTAAATTATATTTAATCTAACTCTTTCTTGGAAAAGGGAGATAAATTGACAATGATTCATAAAATCATATAAAAAGGAGGTGATGCACCAAATGTTTTGATCCTTATACTTGCACTAGATAAACTATAGGACACTTTCAAGACTAAATAATCTCACTTCACTCACTATTTGACCAGACATCACATAAGTATTTCACACAAAGGCATGTATTAGCTATCAACTTAGAATGGGAGGGTAATTGTCCACTTCCACACTAACCAACATACTGTGTATGCACTTAGAATGACCTGTGAGAGCTACCAAAACACTACATGAACGTGAGAAAACTTAGATGGAGGTAAGTAAAGTAGATATTCACTTGGACACATCAATTAATTCTTGAGACACACATCAAATCAACTTGTAAAATGAATGAATTCAATCTTTATTACATCAAATAGGCATTATAGTATAAATCTTAGTAGAGTCTAATCATGCCAAAGAGAGGGATCATATTCAAGGCTTAGAAGCCTAATATTTATTATAATGGTGTGAGAGATGTGGAAGGATGCCCAAAATAATGGATAAGGGGAATTATGATCAAGATTTTCAATCCTTTGGTGTTGATTCAGTTACCAATTATCATCATGCTAAGACTATTTCTAGAAAATGGCCATAACAATCATATTAGTCCCTTTCAATTTATTTTTGTTCTGCATCAATGCTCCTTATAGTTACAATGGTGGGATAAAATCATTCGTAATCTTCTTCTAATGTTGATGTAGTTACAATAGATTAATTTATCTATTTTGATTTTAGTAGCATCGATTGCTCCCTACTAGTTCATCTTTGGCATGCAATAATGGAGGAAAGGGGTTGAAATCATACTACTGAATTTGGTGTTGAACCCATATAAAATGATGTGTCTAACTCCATGGTATATATTTTTAATATTTTATCTAGTTTTACCATGATCAAATATACTTTGACTTTTAATTTTGGTTGTCGATCTTGATCTAGGCTTCCCATAATATGCCAACTATCAGCTTCTCATTTGCTCTACAGGATTTTACTTGTGAACTAGGAGTTTGAATAAGAAGAGGAGATTAGTATGGTGTTAGTGAAAAAATGCACCAAAAAAATTGACAAAGAACACACTAAGCTAACACCTTCATGCCTAGTTACTAGGGTGAGCTTGGTAACAAAAAGAAATGACAAACACAATTAAAAAGTGAGGAATAAAACACAAGAATTCCTTCACCTTCCTTGGATGCTCTAAGTGCCTTTATAGTAGTGGATTTCTTGGTTTTTTTCTCATGAAGTCTTTGTCAATGGAAGCTTGTCTATCCTCCACCTCTCCTTGGCACCTTTGGCTTTAGCTTGGCTTGGCTTGGAATCAATTTGGCATGGTAACACTAGTTTGCATGAAGCTTTTGGAACTAATATTGCATTATAACTTTGAAAAAATTAATATTTTTGAATATATTTAAACACAATAAATTTACACCAAAATATATTATAAATGATGTCCATGGCCCTTCTATTTATATATTTTTGAGATTGATTATAATCAACCTAAACTATCCATCTCAGGATTGAGATGTGTGGCTAAGGATTAATCTAATTTTACAATTAAAATTGATAAATAAACTCATCAATATTTGGGATAGAGGAGAGATTAAGAGGCATGGAGGGCATTGATGAGGTATGGAGGGCATGAATCTTGATATTTGTGGCATTTATGGCCTAGGGATGTCTTCCCAAGAAATGAGGTCACATGATGATACATATATTCAACATTCATTTCTAAAACAAATTATTCAACAAGTTTCCATGGAATTATTAATTAGGTCTTGATTTGGTTTAATTATCTCTTAATCATGTTTAAGCACTTTGTGCACAAATTACTCAAGTTAATTAGAATGCCTTGTTATTGGTCCACAATTTGACTAGATTGAAATCGGAAGGAAATGTTAGATGCATTGGATCCATTATCCCATTTATGATGTTACCAAAAATAAATAATGAAGTCACATGTCTTGTGCAAGATATTTGATATAAAATATCAATCCAGAGCACCTATGTGCAAAATTAGCATTTTGACTTGGAATAATATGATCAAAGTTAGCTGGCCCATAAATTAAATTACCCCATTTAGGGATACCCTAGCCAAAATTGGCATTTGAATATGAAATTTTAAAATATTTAAATGTGCTTTAGTGTTTTTAGGCCAAATTGTGTATTTTAAGTGGAAATTGGCTAAAAGCCTGGTTAGAGGTCATTGATAGCCAGATTTAGGTGTCTACACTAATGACTCTTTGACATATTATGTACCATAGATATACTTTGGTATAATTAAGTTCATACCATTTATATTCTACCAATTTATATTGATGGTGACACTTGGCAACTCATTAGCCTTTGAGATCCATTAACTTGTTGACTCAGTGCACACTATTGATCTAATTTATATGATTACATGCTCACCATTGATTTCCTTGGACCCACTAACTCTATCAGTTGATGCATACCTTTGGATCTTTTTTAGACACCTGATATCTTAATAATTGTTAGCTTCTCATTTATGCTAACCTTTTGACTTGATGCTCACTATTGATCTACTTTACATGATCAAATATGTGCCATTAGATCTTGGGATCCACTGATATCTATTATATTACCACTCACCATTGGATCTTGACCTTATCTCCTAATATTCAGACACTTATCACTATCATGTTAAACCTTAGGATAATTAAATTCTAATAGCTACTTCATAGAGCTTAAACTTGACCTCCCCATGCACATTTTGCTCTACAAGTCTAACTTTGAAGCTTTATAACTTGAGATAGACAACTCATCAATTTATGAATTGTGTAGAGGATGATTTAGGAATGAATAAATACATGTCCATGTGGTCTTTTAGCTTTGAGAGGTTTTCTAATTGAATCTATTAAATTCACAATTATCTTTCTCTTTTCATTTGTGTATGACGTTTGATGATGGTCTAGTTGTCTAAGATCACCAAATTCACACTTTAAGCTTGATTAAAGTGTTTCAAAAGATTGAAAAAAAAAATTTATCTTAATTTTAAGTCTATCTACTCCTTCCATTGGATCGCTATTCAAGGGGACCATTCTTATCTTCAATCCTAGACTTCAATTGGCCAATAGTACACAATAATAACTATCACTAAATAATACTACACAATATGGAAGTGCATGATATATATAATGACACACCACATAAAGGGGAGGTGTGTGATATGGATCATGAAAATTTTAAACATATAAATCACACAATATCATTAATTTGAACATGTAATGTCACATAAATAACATAGAATATCACATGTAAGGTCAAGGGGCCACATAAAAGGGGCATAAATATGTCACTAAAAACAAAGTTAATAATCCAAAATAAGTCATAAGTTTAAGTTTAAGGAGCCACAAAAAAGACTAAGGGGATACATACAAGGGACATAAATATGTTACTAATTTTTTTTTTAAGGAGCCACAAATAACGGGCATAAATGTTGTAATAATAAAGGCTACGGATCCATAAACAAGGCTAAGGAACCACACACAATAAGAATAGTTAGCCTATTATTTAAAAGTAATAGCATCAATGAATAACATAATAAGATAAAAATAGTCTATAATATCCATATATGTTAGTATCATATCATAGTAAAATAACATATACATGTAGTATTATGTAAGAAATGAGAAAATGGAAAGGAATGCCTAAGCAATGTATGTAGCTCAACATGGTAAATAGGTCATATAAAATATAACCTATGATAGTTTAACCTTAACATGTGTAATTAAAGGTATAGGAATAGTAAAAAAAATAGTATTATGCTTAACAACATAGAAAGGGTCATATTCTTCCCTAGATGTAGTATTTTGGGAAAACATTTTCTATTCATTTTGATCCACATATAATATTACATCATGCATTTTTGTATTTTGATTTAAAAATCAATATATATGTGTGAGGATGGATTTTTATATCATCCCCTTGAGTATTTGTGGTTTTAATTTTCATAAAAACTACATCAATGGGGTGTTTATTAAGGAAGGATAATTATAGTTCATTATTCATTGAAAACTTATTAGTGTATAAATATTTGATCCAACTTATACATAAAAAAGTACAAAAATATGTAATGATTGCAATAATGGATTAAGTAATTAAATATAAATAATGTTCACTTATTAAATAAATATATAAATTTTAATTGAGGGATAATAAAATCAGTTCTAAAAATAAAACACTAAGGTAGAGATCTGAAAACCCTAAAAAGAAGGAATAAACTCTAAGGGAAACCTAGGTTTTGACAATGTTCAAGAAATATACATGTTCACCAATATGTTCACCCTATTTTTAGATTAGTGTGAATAAAAATAGTCTAAAATTATATAATTTTTTTTATATTTTAATATATGGCAATCAATCATAAATTTAAATGTAACTAATTGATATTAATCTGATAATGTGATTCGTTATTTATGGAAACTACTAAGGATATCGACATACTTAACTTTAGTGTTTGATTAATTAAATATGAATGGGTTTTAATGGTGGAAATAAAATATAAGTATGCATTTGATTAATATAGATTTTTTAATTATGTATCTATGCACATGGGGTCAATACCATTAGGACTGGACAAAAACATTGATGATAGTGACTAAGGCTAATGTTATTTTCTTGGGTATATTTTTTCTTTATGATGGTACAATGTCATGATATTTCTTAATATGTATATATATGTGAAATTTTTTACCCTTTAATACATTTATACCCTTATAAATAATCTTACTTATCTTTGAAACCTATATCAACTTGTGAAGGATGAAAACATATAAAAAGTGAGGAAGTGCAATTGGGCTAAGCTGACCCTAACCACCCTCATTGATGATTGACTATTAATTAGATATATAATAATTAAAAGATGTAATTCAAGCCCCACATAATTATTCCACTTATTTTTAATGTGTAATTGTGATCTTTCATGCTATGCATGTACCTATAAATTTGGATTTGATCTTGACAATGTTGGAACTTAACCTAGCTTGGTGTGTTTCAGACTTAACTAATGACTGATCCTAATTATTGAATTGTAATTTGGGAAGAATATATTAGATTTTATTAATGTTTATTATTTTAATTTATAGGTACTTAATAATTATAAATATTAAATATGTTTGACTTTGATTTGTATTTATATGTGCTCAATTGTTTAATTTCTGATGTCACCAACATGCTAGGTGAATGGGCCAACCTATGGGAATGAATTGATTTGTAAAATATTCATTATTAGGAAATGGAACATAATATAAACCTAAAAAAAATAGATTTACTATTATTATATTAGTATGATTTTATTTTGTAAGAGAGATAAATGCAAATGTGTTATTTATAATTATTTGTGTAGGATATTTAATAAATTTAGCATAGATTAGAAGGTTCATATAGTGAATACTATAAAATTAGAATTAATTAGGATTATAAATGATAAAAAAGGGCTCAGGCCCTATTTTATTTAGAGTCTCACAAAAAAATCAATAGCCCTATTTTAGATACGCCCTTTACTAAAGTGACATCTAGTAGGGGAAATAACTGTTAGAACTTCAAAAGACAAATATATCAGTATCTTTTGAGGAAAAAGACCTAGAAAAGGTGCTAAAAAATGAATCTCAATTCTTGGATAGGGTATTATTTTTATATTTCATATGTTTTGGCCTAGTCTCTCAATGTTCCATAAGTGGATATTTGATAGTTGGAAACCTTTCTTGAATTGTAGTCAAGAGATTTACCCTTGTGCTAGGGGATTTTTCATTTTTATATTTAACCTTAAAAAATAAAATAATTTGATAACTCATAATTAGATCTAGTCTATGGAACAACATTTTATCTTAAAAAAACCATGGTTTCCCTCTTTCAACCCTTTGATGGAATCTTTCAATTTTAGACTGATTTGGGTATGCCTTCTGTACTTGCCCCTCTAGTTTTGGTCTAAATCTTACCTCATAGTGATTGGTAAGGCACTGGGTGAGATGATGGTATTGGATGGATCTACCAAGGGGTATCTTCATTTTACATATCCTAAAATCTTAGTTTGTATGGACATGTCTTCATAACTACCTGCAACCATTATTTGAAAGTCTAGAATCATAGTTGGACTCAATCTATTGATTATGAAGGGCTCCCCTTCATATGTAGAATATTTTTTTTTATAGGGTAGATGGTTAATGTGTGTAAATATATATAAATAATATTGGTTTCCTCTTGGTGGAAGATACTCTCCTTGATCATCTCACATTAGAAGCCATTAATGTTCCTAATTGTGAATATGAACATAAAACTTTAGATATTCGAAGGGATGGGATCCATGAATATTTAAATCTAGAGATGGGGAGAGATAAATATATTCTTTGGGGAAATTATAGGAAAATAAATCTAAGATATTAGAAGCATTGTTAGATGATATTTTAGATTCAAGTGAGGGTATAAAAAATGGCAATATAATGGATTCTTTATAATTCCCTATCCCCATCGATTTTAATCTAGTGGAAGGTTTATATTGAACTATGGTGTGTAAAAAGAAGAAAATAAGAGGAATAAAGAGGGTGGAACCACTTAATATTACCCTGATATCCCAAAAATAATTTTTTTATAAGGGGATGTTTATCTAAATGTCTCATGTGGGGTTACAACAATATCATAACATGGTCACAAGTTATATGTATCTAGTATTAGTATCCAATAGAATATGAAATTCATTGGTATTTTATTGTTTTATCTATCTCTCCATTATAAGAAGGTAGATTCCCTTTCAAAAAACTCAATTTTACCCTTATTAAAAAAACTAGCATACAAGTTTGTGGGAATGGAGAGTCAGAGATTTTTTTAAAGCACATAATTTGTGTAAGATAAATATAGGTTAAGATTAATATTTTACATGTGTCAAATACTATATTTTAATGTTTATAGGTGGATAGAAAGACTAAACTTAAATTAAATCGAAAGGTAAGATGGAAAGAGACTCATAGGAGGTCAAAATGAGAGTAATAAAGGTATGATATAATATTATGAAAACATATATTGTAAATTATTATGAGATGATCCCACCCCATTATCGATGGGTATTTATTAACTTACAATAAAATACAATATAAACTATCAGTAAAGTGATAAAATTTAAAATATTAGGTACATACATATGCCCCACCTAAACCTCATCATGTGTTAAAATAGTGTAATGTGGGATGGTGATTTGGAATAGATGTATATCAAAAAAAAATAACATAATTTAAAATAAATGGTGAAATTAGTATTGGTAAATAAATAACTAAAATTACCATACACATACCTTAACTCACCTTTATGCATAAATCATGCATGAAAATACCATAGTTTCGATCATGAAGCATGCAATAATTACATTTGAGAAACCCTAAGGATACAAGGATAAAAATTAATAAAATAAATTTGTACATACATAATATAGCAAATAAAAGTATTTCAATGAAAAAATTTCAAATGTTTAAAACCTGAAAAAATGGCAAGTCAATATTGATAAGACTAAATTAGAACCAAAATATCTAAGGGAGCAAATAATAAAATGACTGTAAAACATTCGATATAAGATATGTAAAAACATAAATCAAATAAGAGGGATATAAATATCATTTAAATTTATTATAATATCATATATCATAAGATAAGTGAAAATTTAAATCAAACAAGGATGTGCCAAAGAGGAAAGCAAATACTCTAATGAGAGAAAACTCAAAATCAATGCTTGTGTTAAAGTATAATGCAAGAAGGTACAACCATCTAGAAACATAGTCATAATAATGGATATGGTAAAGAGAGTAAAAGTATGATAGATATTTATTAGGAATACCTATTTTATTATTTATGGT